>JAFVLL020028392.1:28779-45297 GCA_021397915.2 Tor tambroides
TCATCATCCTCAGCGTCGCTGTCATGGCGTGAATCTCTCCTGGCTCGCTGATCCCCTGCCAGCCTAGTTTGGCATAAACAGAATGTAAACACATTTGGAAACACGCTAAACACAAATGAACTTATTTCATAACATATCTAGAAATCAGGTAATTGGTAAGCGATGCCTCACCTCAAGAGTGCCCCTTCAATGTCTCTCTGTTTGGCTGGGGGTCCTACACCACTATCTGAGAGTCCACGCCTGGTAAGGGTTGACAAATTAAGAACAAATCCAACATGAAATTACTACAAGCATTTGCTAGCATAAGAACAGATTCTTACCTCAGCAAATTGATTCCACGCCCCCTACCTCCACCTGGGCCGGTGATGGAAAGTCTCCTATTTTGACCCGGTCTAGAAAAGGCAAAAGGTGGAAGATGCAGAGTTAATAATTATACCTTTATATAAAAGAACAGACCCAACTGTGACTGTACGACTTCTTGCTCAGCTACGTACACAAGCTTCTCAATCACAGTCTAGGTCAGTGGATATTAATTTATAATATGGCCGTTTCTCAAACGGAAGGCTGCATCCTCCAGCGGTCGCATTTGTAGGCTGCATACGTCATCAAGCCTGGTTTATTTCAGTTAACCGAGCATTACATTTGCGAGTCAAAAGCATATTACAACAATTTACACAACTATGAATAATGGTCAAATTTATAACTTAATTTTCTAAAATAAGATCTTTATGCAGCCTACAAATCCTCCAGAGGATGCAGCCTTCCGTTTGAGAAACGGCCTTAATATAGTCACAGACATAGACAACACTAAATATGGATAATTTAGTAATTCCAGACCCAACTAATTGATGGTTTACGCTTTGGTTGA
Source organism: Tor tambroides (assembly GCA_021397915.2). NCBI lineage: Eukaryota > Metazoa > Chordata > Actinopteri > Cypriniformes > Cyprinidae > Tor > Tor tambroides. Next base: position 29,648 of record JAFVLL020028392.1, read on the forward strand.
AGCTGTAAGCCTGTATCATTTCAACTTATTATAAATAATCAAGTTCAACAGAAAAAATTGATTTTTGTCCAATCAAATTCTCCATACAATGAGACCCGCCCCCTTAATACCAGCTGACACGTAGCAAATCACATTGCTGTGACTTAAGCCTATTGGCTATTAAAAAAGGAAAAGTCTTTCCAGTCCTGTCCAAGCAACATGTTGCAAATAAACATGCACATCTTGAAGCTATATGGGGTATCTTTAAGAACATGTGTTACTTTCGTAAGACAAACAATTACAGTACTGATTTGTGTCGCTATCATCCAAAGCAAAGCTCTTGAAGCAAATCCACTAACACACCTCACTTCCCATTCAAACAAAGCAGGAAGTCCCTGCAGGACTCATGCATCACCTTTGCAAATTGTTAAACTCTAAAAACCAATCTTTGAAGAGAACCTTGTTTTTAATTTGATTAACACGATACCGAGGCTAGATTTAAAACCAGCCTTCATTATGAAAAATGAAGGCGGAGAATGGTTTTATGAGGTGTGTCATTGTGCTTTCAAATACAAGCCGCAGACTTGCTGCTAGCTTTCTAGCATATTTATTTATGGCGGCCTGGGTTATATACATAGCTGTGAGATATGACTGCACAAATATACAGACTAATTAGTGTAATATGTCGTTGTTTTAACCCCTGAAATTAGACACATGTGATTCTTTAGCTTGCGAGCTAGCCGCAGGCTAAGCTTGCTATGAGGCCCTGTTTTTTTCCTCCAAATAGATAAGTTACTGATTAAAACGCTTCATTGAGTAATACCTTAATTCGCTCGGATCTCTGCCGGTCAGTTTTCGAATATTTTCGTCCACGCTCTTTAAGCTTTCCTTGGCTTTTTCCAGCTGGTCTTGCAAACTTCGCACTGCCACCGCCATCTTGCTCTTCGTCTTCCAGCAGCGCGTGGAGCGTCGTGCGCGCGCTCGGCTCAATGAAGGCGCGTAGCACTGATCACGTGGGCGGTCCTGTACAAGTGGCGCGCAAGAACCGCACCTGTGATTGACAGGATCACCGTTAAATGACAAATTAATTCATTTTAGTGTCAGGCTGTTGGATGCAAATATGTTTTTGTGTCCCAAAGTTAATTTTTTTAACCCTCATTGCAACATTTGTTAGATCAGATTTTCCTATGGCTGATATAACACTTCCCATGTCCACATATAACAGGGTTACAAACGTCTCTTGTTTTTCATTCATGAAAAATATTACTAATAATAATTATTATTATTATTATTTTGGACAGATTCTTGAAATATCTCGTCTCTTTATCTTGCATACCACATCTATGACATTTACATGATAGATAGATAGATAGATAGATAGATAGATAGATACTCATTCTTTTGTGAATTAAATAGGTCATGGTATTCAAATTTTCCACTGAAAATACCATGTTTACAAGTATTGTTTCAACAACGTGGTATAAGTTAAAAATGACACCAAAAAAGTAATTAAAATCACAGAATTATTCTGAAAAAGACACTTTTAGAAAGAGAGATCACATCTTTTTATTAGTGCTGTCAAACGATTAATCGCATCCAAAATAAAAGTTTTTGTTCACATGTGTATGCTGTGTATATTTATTATGTATATATAAATACAAACACATGCATGTATATATTTAAGAAAAACATGTTTATATATTAGGTATATTTATATATAATATAAAATATAAGAATATAAATATAGAAACGTGTATACATGTAAATATTTTCAAAATATATATGGTATGTGTGTGTATTTATATATACATAATAAATATACATAGTACACATACATATATTATGTAAACAAAAACTCTTATTTTGGATGCGATTAATCGCGATTAATCATTTGATAGCACTACTTTTTATTATTGTTGTTACTGAGTAATTTAACCATTTTGGCCGAAACTATTCCCATGTTTTGTTTTGTTTTTTATTTAATTTTATTTATTTGCAAGAGAAATATCTTTATTTTTCATAAAAATTTTTAATAAAAATAAGGATGATTTTTATTGAGTTCTTTAATAAATCTGACATGGTTTTATTTAGCAGACATATATAGCACAACAACACCATGACAATGAAATACCAAGAAGCCAAAGATGTTTGTGTTTTATGTTAGAAATTAAGTTTTATTTCACAATAACAATGCTTTAAAGGACAGTAATTTATAGTTGTAACAGGTGTACTTCAACATTACATGGAACTCAATGCAACCGGCAAGAAATTGTATAGTCTTTTACAAAATCTCCTGAGAATCTCTCATGATTCCTTTCACGCACATGAATTTTCTTCACAAAGGCTCTTCCGTCTGTTTCCAAGTTCTTCTCATTCTTTGTCAGCCAAATCATTTTGCTCAAAATACCTTTAATAGACAGGAGCGTGATTACACTTCATAAGGACACCTGCACATATTTCAGGGAACACTAAATCTGGCTATAACAGCACCATGTCAGTTACCTGGCAACAATACAAATCATCAAGTTAAGAGCTGACAAACGATCATCATCTTTGCTCTCCTGGAAGAGAAAAATAATATACAGTCTATTTTAGGCAACCTATTTAGGCTGTCAACAAACAAGCCTTCACTTGTGCAACTGCAACGGAAGCCAGGGAGAAAATAATGACACACCAGCTTTTAATTCAGAGCAAACCAAAAGGTGTTTACCAGATTGGCACGCACTGCAGAGCACCGTCTTGCCAACTGTCTGATAAGGGAATGTGCTTCAGGAAGCAGCGGTTTCTCAAGGCACGCTAGTAATGCATAAAGCCATCTGCCCTGTGAAGATAAATGTGCAATGTACAGCTAAACTGAAATACAGTTCAATAATACCATTAAATTTCATAGGGGGAAAAATGCAAAACATTCAATTTATTAGAGACAAAGACATAAATATTTGACCTTTTCTTTAAATATATCAATGGATATTGGATGTGACACACTAGAGAAATTGAACTTACCAACTGTGGTACAAAGTCTCTCTCCTCGAACCAATTGATTAAATACTCAAGCACAGCTGAAATAGTTGACTGAATAGGGAATGCATTGAAAGGACAATTAAATATTAGAATCTGTGATTTACATGTGAATAATAATCACATCTGCTGTCAAATGGCAGTTACCTGGTTTAGTTTGCTGACAATGCTTAGGAAAGGAGGGAAGCCAGTCTGATAAAAAGTGATTGAGGAACATCAAATCATGACAGAATGCTCACATTTTGTAATAATAAATCTACTCAATGTAACTTAATGTAATCTACTTACACTGACAACCATTATCACAGCATGTTGTTAATCTTATAAGGGGGAATTATTATTATTACCTTGATGTAATCAAGACCCGGATTAACTTTGTCTTCTTCTTTCAGCTGGATGTCAAGGCAAACATTCTCACCCAAGCAGAACCTCTTCCATCCATCCTCATCCTCCATTTTGGGCTAAAGTGGAGAGAGGACTTTGCTTTTAAAGCAACTTTTTCATCATTTAATCAAAAATCAAAAGTAAAGTAACTGAAGGTACTACAGGATTGTAACGTACAAGTATGTTTTATGTGAGTGTAATATTTAATGTCTGTGTAATGTAATGTTTATGTGAGCCTATTGTACAATGTGTGGAATTTTGTATTTGTGATTGTAAGATATATCGTGTGGATTGAGTGTATGCAACTGATTAATGATATGTTGATTGTTTGTTGAATAATTGCAAACATTTCAGACTCAGTCTGACAATAAAATATCATATGATATCATATCATTTCTTCTGTCCAGATATCAATTGCTTTACCATGACAACATTATCATCCAAAAATTGAGATTTCCAATGCTGACGATGTTTGTTAACACTCTGAAAAAAAGAAGAAAAAAAGAGTTATATTAATAGTTCTTAATTAAAAAGCAAACAGACAAATGCTAGATACTATTGTAAAAGTACTTGTACGGGTAAAAGTTAAAATTGCACACCTGTCTGACTTCTGAAAATTTGCTGACTTGTTGTTGCTGCCATTTCAAGCTGGGAGAGAAACCCTGAGGCGCAGCCAGACAACCTGTGATCTGTGAAAAAAAATAATATGCAAAATTATAACACACATAACAAGTTTTACAATTTAATAGCCATTGTTCACTTGTCACACTCACAGACACATTCACAGATTGTTTCTTCTTCAGCTTCTTTGGATCAATTTGTGCCACAACAACATCTGGGCACAGAGACGCTTCCCTCCTGTAAAAACATAATGTAACTTTATGAATTTTTACAATGAGCATCTAAAAAAAATCATTAGACAATAAACAAATAAAAGTATTTTTAAAACGTTAGAGAGCAACAAAAATATAAAACCAATTGATAAAGTACAAAGTTTTGTAAACAGATTTCCGTTAAAAAATGCCCCATGCCTCTGTTTTGTGCAGAATTAATTTCTAGATATTAATAATGAAATGTCTTTTTACTTTTGCAATGAAATGACTACATATACACACGCTAAATCCTGCATATCATTAAATTTAACTTTGAAAAAAAAAGTATCTCAAAGCACACTATATCACTGAGACTTTTCCCAAATCAATATATAACTTTCGTTTGTCTTTACTTGGTTTTGCATTTTATGATTATTCTTTTAATTTCTTTTTTTTTTCTCTCTTTCAATACGAGTAGAACTTCATATTTATGTACTGTACGTATGTAAAGCACAATGGTGCTTAAATAAAGTTCTACTTACATCTGTTTTAAAACCTAAAAGAATGGATGAAGAGTGACTTACTGGACCTGTCTGAGATATTCTTGAGGGTTTCTGGGCGGTTCGTTTGAGTTGTATTCCTCTGTGTCGCAGGTCTCCACAGGCAGAAGTCTGGGCATTAACTCCTCCACGTCTGACTTCATGTCTTTGCGTTATTTTCTATGCTCAACCATCAAAAATAAATCAACATCCACGAGTCGCTGCTGCACGTTCTCTATGTGCTTGTCAACCTCTCCATTTTGAAAACATTGGCCATGATGACGACCAATAGACGCGACGGTTACCGTGGTGACTCTTGTTCGTTGGCTAAGATACAGATGGAAGGACGGAAAAGATGTAGAGTGACATCTGTTGTTTAGGAGGAATATGAAAAGAAATATGAACAGGATAATACAATACAGAATCATTTTCAGTTCTATGCATGCATGCAGTGTATTAGTGTCAGAATTGCACGTTTTAAGTTATCTCCTGGAAGTGATTTTAGGGGCATCTTGATAACTTCATGAGGTAATTATTTGTTCATGAGGGGGCCACAGTGTGTCAACAATGTTATATTATGTCATATAGTGAAATTAAATTAAGCATGGAAATATCCACCTTATTTATAGACTGATATCTCAAATACAGTTTGTGCCGCTGGCAGAACTTCAGACTCTGCAGACCTTTGCTCAGTCAGTCACTCCTATCAGTAATCTCTCCTTTAACAACACTGTAACAGCACTGAGTGAGCTGATGTGTTACCAATATGCATCTTATTTGTCCTATTTAGTTACTCTTGTACTGGAAAGAGCACTCTAATCTGTTATACTCACTATAATGAAAATGTTCTGACCAGTAGCTTATTAATCCATTACCAGTGGTTTTTATTACACTAATGAAACACATAAAAATCCTACACTCTTTAACAAAAAGAACCTTTAACATCCATGGAACCTTTCAACTGCACAAGAGTTACTTTATAGTGGAAAAAAGGTTCTTTAGATTATTATAGTGGAAAAAGGTTCTTTAGGTTTTAAGATGTTCTTCACACAAAGTAAAAATGGTTATTTTAAGAACTGTTCACTGAAAGATCCTTTGGGAAACAAACAATGGTTCTTCTATGGCATCACTGGGAAAACCTTCTTTTAGGACCATTAAGAGTGTACAGAATATTTTCTGTATTCATATTTTTTATTTATTCTAAATGGCTGCTCTTTTAGTCTTGTAGTTATAATCTAACACAATGATAATTTAATGAGGCTAGTATTTCTTATGCCTGTTTCATGAGGTTTACTCACTACAATATCTCAGGTAAAATCCAAACAATGTAAAAAATACTACTGCTTCAAGTAGTCTAATATTGTGAAACCTTATCTGTTTGAATGTGGCTTTGGTCCAGTGTGAGTTTGTGATGTGGCGTGTGTTGAGGTTAATGATTTACTGACAGTAACCTCTAATCCAATCTCTGCCTGTCAGACTGTGATCTCCTTGGATTGGCTCATTCTGTGACAAGACCAAGGGAATGACATTTCGCCAGGACTTTACTTGTCTTTCCCTCTGACTACTGGATTTGGAAATGTACATAAAGGAACTGAACTAATGAGATGAAGGGAATTGCTGGATAAATCCAAACATGGCAGCTGTGCATGCATTCATTTTGTTTCATATTGTCTTTGAATTTTTACACCAGGGTTTGGGTTTGATTTCAGACTACAAACTATGTGGAGACCCCGAATGTGAAAGTAAGATCATCATTTATGCTCATATACTGTAAAAGGAAAGATGAGACTGAACTTGTGATGTGTGATTGCTGTTTATCTAATGTTTATGTGGATTTGTGCAAAATTATGTGATTCGTGTTCAGGTTATTGCTTTCTTATCTTTAAGTTTGTGTCCGTTTCTTCAGGCATGATAAGTCGGGTGCAGGCACAGAGAGACCATAGTGCTAAAGACTGCCGCTTTCTAAACTTCAAAAAAGGGGATATCATCACTGTTTACTACAAACTTACTGGAAAAAGAAATGATCTCTGGGCAGGGAGTGTGAGTACTCTTTTCTGGTTCTGTCTTGATTAAAAATATGCATGTATAAATAAATAAAGTAAAATCAATATACAACATTTGTGCTTTAATCTGACATATAAACTCTATTATTTGTTCATTTGTTTAATAATATTCACAATATTTTACATAGATAGAAAAGCTGTCTGGATTGTTCCCAAAAGATGCCATCAAAGTTGATCAAATGTTTATTGATGAAAAAAAGGAAATCCAGGTGCCGACCCAGGTAATGTACTTTTTTTTTTTTTTTTTTTTTAGTTTTTAATGTACTTTTTTAAAAAACTGTTTTGTCAGGTAACCTAAAAATGTGTTTCATGTTATACGTCTACATCAACTGGTTTAATTTATTTAAAATGATCAAATTAACCTCAATACATTCAGTTACAGCAACAAAAACTTGTTTCTAATAATCCGTTTCACAGATGTATGTCATAATACAGAAGAAAAGATCTGTTACATCTTCCATTACATTAGAGCCATACATTAAATCCATACATTAGATTACATTCGCGTCTTTAAGGCTTGGATCAGGTAAAAATGAAAATTTTTCACTTTTTACAGTGTACAGAATCTGACTTAAATAAGCTGGCGTATGTTAACTCCAAAGAAATCTGAATTATATGACAGAATTAATTCTTCCATGTATGCTGATTTGGTACGAAAATTGTCTACAAAGATCATAAATATTAATCAGTGTAAATTCTCTCCTCAGGAATATGACTTCATCTGCTTTGATGATAATGGTTTAGTGATTGAGCACAGCACTGAATTTGATGATCTGGAAGATTTGTCACAAGAAACCCAAGAATCCCATCTCAATGAAGTCCAAGATAAACCTACTGAAACAGAAGAGAATGAACCCAGCCAGATTTCTGTTAAAGATGTTTCTGATCAAAACAGCCCCAAGACAACAGAAAAAGGTGGGTCTTCCTGGATAGGCTCTGCTGTTAGTGGATGGTTTGACAGGAATGAACAAAGTAATGATGAACCACAGGATGAGACCAATGAAGTATCCTTCAAAAGCAGAAAAATTGTGATGGATATTGAGGAGAACCATGTGGAAGAGAAGACACACTCTGGAACTTTTGGGTGGATCAGGGGTGAACTCACCAATGCTTTTGGGTTTGGAAACAAGGATCTAACAACTGATACTCAGGACAATATTGAGAACCCAACAATTGATGAAGATACATCATCTCAGCAGTCTAGCTCCTGGATAAGTATGGGTAGAGATGTCTTGGACTTTAGTGAAGACAATTCTGAAGCTGCGACTAAACATGAAGCTGAGAAAGTAGATGAAATCACAAACATGGAGGACGAGAGCATTCTTAACCCGAGTCAGAACATGGATGTTGTTGACAACATACAGAGAGATGAAAACAACCCAGATGACAGTGTGGACAATAAGGACAGTCCTTTGGAGGACAGGAGAAGAGAAAATGAAAAAGAAGAGGAGCAGGCGGGGTGGTACGGAAATATGTACAACAGAATCACAAACCTTTACAGAGAAGAGCAAACTAAAGATGATGAGGATGATGGAGGCAAAGACAGTCTGTCAGAAAGCCCTGGATATGCTACAAATACTGAGAACATTGAAACCAAAGATTCAGAATCAAGTTCCATATTTTCAGTCAATGGCCTGACATCAATGCTTAAGCTTCCTTTTCAGGAAGACACAGTAGCAAAGAGAGATGAGGAAAAGACAGAAAAGGAAGAAGATGCAGGTAAGGAAGACTTTGATGATGAACAAAATAATAATGAGGATCAAGAAGAAGAAATGTTGACTGACATTGACGAACAGGACTCAAACCCAACAGACACTGATGTACTTAGCGTTGCATCTGACAATGTGAAACAACTAGATGAAGAATCTAATATGACAAAAGACAGCACAGATTCAGAAATTCTTGAGAAAAAGTCAGGAGATAATTTAACTGACAAAGTTCAAAGTGAAAACATTGCTGATTTTTCTGAGGGAAAGGTGGAGCAAGACACAAGAGATGTGCAAAGTGATGAGGAAAAGACAGGAAAGGAAGAAGATCCAGGTAAGGAAGACTTTGATGAGAAACAAAATAATTACAAGGATCAAGAAGATAAAATGTTGTCTGATATTTATGAGCAGGATTCAAACCCAACAGACACTGACATACTAAGTGAAACTCAGGCGCTGCCTGATAAAACAATGACTTTAAAAGATAGCATTGCATCTGATAGCATCCAACAACTAGATGTAGAATCTAAAATGACAGAAGACAGCATAAATTCACAAATCCTTGAAAGCAAGTCAGCAAATGATTTAACTGAAGAAGTTAAATGTGAAAACAGTGCTGATGTTTTGGAAGGAGCTGTAGAGAAAAATATGAAAGATGTGCAAAGTGATGAGGAGAAGACAGTAAAGGAGGTAAATTCAGGTAAGGAGGACTTTCTTGAGCAACAGAATGTGAAAGATGAAGAAATATCTGATGTTGTCAAGCAAGAATCAACCACAAAGGATGTTGATTTACTTAGTGAAGTTCTCTCTGATGAAACAATGACTTTAAAAGACAGCATTATGTCTGATGACATTAGAGATATAGATGGCTTTTCTAAAGAATCTAACGCCCAACATGGTGAAGTTAAGTCTGTAAATAATACAAACGATGAAGATATTCAGAGCACAAACAGCTTAACTGATTCAGCTGATGACATTTCAGTGGGCAAGCTGACACAAAGTCTGTCTGATCAAGGCAATTTAGACACTATCAAACAGCAAGAAAATGATTCTAATGAAATTAGCACAGATCCTGTAACTGGTGCTAATACATCTGAACTGTCAGAGTCGGATATTCAAACAGATACTCAGTTACATTATGAAAAAACCCAAGAATCAAATGTTGCAGATTTGGACACTGACTCTCATATTGAAACTCTCACAACTGGTCAAAGTGTAAAAGCAGATGTAAATACAGAACCGACTATGGATGCATTATCAGAATATAATAATGAAAAACAATTAGCTGAAAGCAACCTAGGTATATCAAAAGAAAATGATGAGTTAGTTATAGACAGAAAAGATTAATTAGTTATGGAAATAAATGAGGCACAATTAGGTGAAGTACTACCAAAAGACATCACATTTCATGAAGAAAAGTTATCAGATTCAGAAGCACATGCAACGCAAATGAGCAATGAACATAAACTGGACACAAACATAAATCCTCTTGATGAAAGATCTTCTCATACTCTTGTAGCAGATGAATTTACTGTAACTAGTGAAGAAAATCTGCATTCAGAGCTTGAGTCAAATTCATCCCTAAACGTCACAGATTATGAGATGGATAATACCAGTGAATCGCATCATGAATCATTGGTGATAGAAAACTCTGGTATAAGTATTGTTAAGGATACTGATTCAGTAGGTAAATATGACGATGAGGTTGTAGTTCATGAAGAGCAAGAGGAATCAGAAACAGTTTCCTATACAGAGAATTATTTTGAAAAAAAAGAGAAAGAGGATGACACACAAATCCCACATGAAATTCAGACACAGGAAACACATACAAAAAACCCATCGCTAAACACATCTGATGGCTCTGATGATTTAGAAGAAGTTGGACACGATCCCAGTTTACTAGAAAACGCAGACATTAATAATATTCCTAACGCTGTGGCTGAGGACCCAGATGGCTATACAACTTCCACAGACACAGAACTGACAAATGATTTCTTCTCAAAGAATGACTCAGTTCAGGATGGCGATATTAATATCATGCATGATCAAAATCAAAGTGCCGAGCACAAAGAAGAGACTGACACAGCAAATAATGAGGATCATCAAACCGATTCAGAAAGTGTCACGCGAAGGGAGAAAAGTGACACAGGTGCCATTTGGGATCAAAGTGAGGATGGTGACATGGCAGTGAAGGCAGAAGATAAAGAAGAACATAGTGATGAAGAACAGCCTGGAAGCCTTGAAATTCAAGACAAAAAAACTGTCAATCAGCCTACAGAAACCTCTAAAGAATATACAAACTTATATCCTCATCTGAGCAAACAGAATATTAAAGATCTTTTAGATTTATTTGGAGAGCAGAAGCTATCATGGCTGGATTCCAAAATGGGAAATGTTAATGCAGGTCAAGATAATGATGACATTGATGAACTTGGTGACTTTGAACAGCTGTTGGATTACCATATGAAGATGAACACCAAATTGGGACATATTCAACAAGATAACGGTCTTCCTGGCAAGGATAATGCTAAAGAATATCCAGCACTACAAAAACTGTTAACCCTCTTATCTTCTCTAAGAAAGAAATATTCACCAGTGATAACAGATAACAGTTTAGAAAGCCCAGGTACTAATGATTCGTACTGATCATTTTCAAAAATAATGATGACAGATAATGGATTTCATCATTTTGGTGAATACTACATGGGACAAAAACTGCTTTGTGATGGTAATGTAAAAGTTGTCAGATTTTCTGTAATGTTCCTTCTCTGTCCTCACAGGGATCAGCGAAAATGACTGTGTTCATGAAGCATGTCTAGATGTGAATAAGAATACACAAACCTCCACAACAGAGGTTGAAAATAATCAAGTTACCGAAGACAGAGCTGATATAAATGACTTGGGCAATCCTCAAAATGAGCCAGTCTCTGAGGAAAAGAACCTTTCAGCAAACAGAGCTAATGTGGAGGATGTTCAGACTGATGAGCAGGATATACAAAAGCATGAGGATTGGACATCTTCTGAAACCAAGAAACCTACTTTCCAAAACCACGGTCTTATCTCTGAGGAGTATGTTGAATCACAGAAAGGTAATCACTTTTTTGGACTTATTTTCTTTTTAAAGGAGTAGTTCATACTCATTCTCCTGTCGGTCCAAACCCATCATGAAAAAAATACATTTTAAGGGGTGACATGATCTCACACATTACATATACATTGTAGATGAAGTGAAGTGACATGTGGCCAAGTATGGTGACCCATACTCGGAATTTGTGCTCTGCATTTAACCCATCCTATTGCACGCGCGCGCACACACGCACGGAGCAGTGGGCAGCCTGACCCGAGACTCAAACCCGCAACCTTCGGGTTACAAGTCTGACTCTCTATCCATTAGGCCACGACTGCCCCCTTGTAAAAACATAACGTGTTTGTTGTTGTTTTTATGACAGGTGAAGGGCAATTTCATCAGATGGCAGTTTTTGTTGAAGTCACAATTAATGAAATAGCATCTATAGTGGACAAGGTGAGTGTCTCAGGAAAAGTAGCCTGCTAAAAGTAGCCTGTCCCATGTTTTTATATATATATATATATATATATATATATATATCATGCAGTGCTGTCAAATCGTGATTAATCGCATACAAAAAATGTATATTTATTATGTATACTATTATGTATTTATTCTGTGTATATTTATTATGTAGACATACACATACATACAGTATATATTTTGAAAATATTTACATGTATTTACATGTCTATATTTATATTCATACAATTTATATTATAAATATATTTAATATATAAACACAACATTTTTCTGAAATATATACATGCATTTTTGATTAAAACATTGATTTGATATTCAACTCATTCTAGTAGGCTATATTAAAATTATTTTTATTAGCCTATTATTATTATTATTGACTTTTTAATTATGATGTTTATTTTATGTTTATGTTTAGAAAATTACACTTAAATCGGTGTTTTTACCTACATGTGTAGTAAAAGTGAATCTAAATTAGCCAACACATTCCCCAAATTTTACACGGATAAATAAAACACTTCATATAATATTTCGTTTAGCTCCTGAGGATTTTCTGAAGCTGTTCAAAATATATTTTAAAGTGTTTAACGCAATATTTTGTACCCTATTTGTGGAAACCGCCGACGACTACAGTCTATTTTCTGTCTAGACATGTCGCCGAAAAGTGTATTTTGCTGTCAAGGCAATTGATTGATATTGAAAAATACTTACTGGCTCTACAACTAAATAGCCTATAAAAGCTACATAGGTAATAAATAAATAATTAATGCAGACATAAAGGTAAATTAAGTAGTAATTTTGAGTTGAGTTGAATCCAGACATACTTGAGCTGCTCAACCGGTCTCTGGATCAATAACCTTTGTTTGTTTATAGATATATATTTAACTGACACACCCACTAATGAAACATACTTACCCATATTTTAAAATATGACGTTTCATAACTACCTCATGACAAATATTTTTGCGTGTATGCTTACTGGCTAATTTCTCAGTGTCTATAGGTCTGTCTCTTTAAAACTCGAACGGAACGTTGTGGCAGTCAGCAATTGGTGACGTGTGGAAGAAACCATGACCTTTGTAGGGGTGTTCAATTTTGTGGATTTTACGTTTTTGGCATAAAATCAAAATATTATTGTTTTATATAGCAAAGTACATATTTTTTATTTTAAAATAAATATTTAAACAAACATCACTAAAGTTCCGTTTAAATTTTCGAGACACAAGATCATATGCTTTACAAATCCTCCCTAAAACACAAGAGTGCGCTCTTCCCCTCAGCGCAGTGCGCACTAGCAGTCAGAGTAGAGCAGCATCCGGCAAAATGGCATAACAACAGATAAATTAACAGATTATAGAATATAGAATAACTCATTTTGAATATAATCATGGCAGACGAATTTAAGGCCGAGTCGGTCGTCACAGAAGCGACTGACATGAAAGGAGCAGCGAAGATTTACTACACACTCGCCATGGAGAAAATCAAAGATGTATGTGGCACAGTGTGTATGGTGAAACAGTGTTAGTGTGTATGGCAGGTGTCAAATATATTTCTATTAAGTCAGCTATCATAGGAGACAGAATTAATTCTAGTGCAGTATTTACTAGTGTTTAATTAGATGTATACTGTGTAAATCGTTTTGTATTATGTCATATAGCTGGTTAGCATTGAAGCATCTGGTACTGTACATGTTGCTCATTTCATCTTAAGTTATCATTGATTTGTGTGATTGTGTTAAACTTCTTGATTTATAGATCTACAATGACTTCAACTGCCCTTTACTGGCCTTGTTTACCAGTTTGTGACGGTTTAGCTTTAGTGTATTGAGAGGTGTAGTGTATATTGTCTTTTTCATCTTGCAGTGGCATTGGCTTTGGTCAGTTATTGACAAAGGAGGATATCTGAGATTGTTTTTTTTTTATTATTATTTTAAAATCTATTTTAAAACGTTTAAAATGTTAATTTGTTAGAAACCTTTTAATGGTTTTGATTTCTTGACTAAAAATGATGTAACAGTAAAGTTAAAAAGTGCTAAAATGTTCTTTGCAAAAATGTGTGATATAAATCTTCACTATTATTACTCCTACATTTAAGAAATAATAATGAACATTTATGTGAAACTACTAAAAATTGTATGATCATGTGAATGTGGTTTTAGGTATATAGAACATCCTGTTTAAAAGCGTCTGTCCACTTTTGTATGTGTGTGTGACAGAGAGCGGAGCCTTATAATGTGAAAGCTTGTACAATTGTTTAATTTATACTTTCTGAACTGAATTCATATAACAGTTTAACTTCTGTGTCTTAGGTTGTGTCATCACTTCCTGATGATATCCGGCCTGGTCCTGACTTATATGGACTGCCATGGGAAGCTGTGGTTTTCACTGGATTTTTAGGTTTATTCACACTGCTTCTGTTCAGCTGCAGGTTCATTCATTCTGTAAGTCATGCATTACTGCTACATAAAAAAATGCACATTTTATGAGTGTTATCATTTCACTGAATGAACTTTTTCTGTTTTGTTCTGCAGATCAGAAGTCGACTATATGCAAGTGAGTGTTTTTCCATCTCTTTATCTACTTTAAATCTATCTTCATTATCTGTTTTAACTGACCTCCACTGACAGCTCTCAACTGATCCTCTCTGTTGATTTGTTTGCAGGTAAAGAGAAGCAAATGGCGCAGAAAGTGGCTGAACTGCTTGATGAAAAATGCAAAGTGCTGGAGACATTCAGTGAAGTTAAACAGAAGGTGAGAAATGCTGTTATATGCTCTAAACACAAAATATACATTCATACTTGTATAAATGCACTCTCCTGAATCAGTCCATCTAAACAATGTCTGTCTGTCTCAACAGTTTGACAAACTAGAGTCCACTCTACAGAACAATGGCGTGTCTGCACAAGCTGCAGAAAAAGACAATTTAGAGGTAAAATGGTCATTATGGTCTCAAATCCTCCTGGTAAAAACATGCAGTTACTTAGTTTACTAATGTTTATAAATGTGTCTCCCTGACCACTGGTTACCTAAACCAATTATACTGCCCTTAGGTGGCGTCACAGAAGCTTGAACAATCAAATGCACAGATGAAAAAGGAAATCGAGAGGCTGCAAGAAGAGCTGTCCCAACAAAACAAAGCAAGAAAACAGCAAGAGGATCAGGTGTTTTCATACACACATATACACTCACTTTACATATCCAAACTACCCTGTTCATGCTTGATGCCCTTTATGTTGTCTGTATCTGTCCTAAAGGCTGTTATATTTCTTTTACAGCTTGCTGAACTCGAGCAGATTTTAAGAAATTTAGAAGTGGAAGCTAAAGAACGAAAGTCCCAGTTAGAACAGGTATTGACTATATATGTGACTCTGGACCACAAAACCAGTCTTAAGTCGCTGGGGTATATTTGTAGCAATAGCCAAAAATACATTGCATGGGTCAAAATTATTGATTTTTCTTTTATGCCAAAAATCGTTAGGATATTGAGTAGGATGTTAAGTTCCATTATGATATTTTGTAAATTTCTTACCGTAAATATATCAAAACTTCATTTTTGATAAGTAATATGCATTGCTAAGAACTTCATTTGGACAACTTTAAAGG
>JAFVLL020028393.1:0-22293 GCA_021397915.2 Tor tambroides
GTTCTTTTGAACTTTCTATTAATCAACAAATCCTGAAGAAAATCATGGGTTACACACAAATATGAAGCAGCACAACTGTTTTTAACATTGATAATAATATGAAATGTTTCTTGAGCAGCAAATCAGCATATTAGTATAATTTCTGAAGGATCATGTGACACTGAAGACTGGAGTAATGATACTGAAAATTCAGCTTTGCCATTACAGGTATAAATTACATTTCCAAATTTAATAAAATAAAAAACACTTATTTTAAATTGTTATAATATTTTACAATAATATAATTTTTCACAGCATTTGTGAGCAAAAAAAATCACAGGCCCCAAACTTTTGAATGCTAATGTAGATTTTTGTGTCATTTTTCTATGCCAGTATATGATATAAAAAGTTAAAATGATCTTCACAGGAAGCACAGTTGGCAGAAGCTGTGTCAGCCGCAGAGAACTGGAGCAGTCGCCACGCAAAAGAGATAAAGGAAAAGGGACAGCTAGAGATAGAAATCACATTGTTGAACAGGTCAGCAGTGATAATACAATTCATAATTCTGAATAAATGTAAAGTAAACCTAGAGGGCCTCCCAGAAAGTCATGCAAACCATTCTTCTGTGTTCTTTTAGCCGTATTACAGACCTTATGGAACAGTTGCATGGGCAGGAAGAAAAAGCCCGAACAGAGAGAGACGGCCTTTTAGATCGCCTTCATGAGCTCAATACAGAGAGCACTACTATACGCCTGGAGAACCAGAGCCTTAAGGTATGTCCGTTGCAGCTGTAGTGTCCAAATCCCCAATAAACAAACAATTGATAATCAGTCTCATTTTATCCATAATCCCTCAGAATTGTAGCTGAATTGTTATGCTTATGCAGGCTACTTTGTCTGCCTTGGAAGAGAAGTTGACATTATCCCAATCCGAGGTCCAGCAGGTCAAAGTTTCGGTGAAACAGTACGAGAGCTTGGTGGACAACTATAAAGCCCAGGTGTGATATAATACTCCAACTTACTCATTGATTAAGATTATGAGTTCTAGATACTACTCTTCTGGACCAAAGTTTGGAATTATGTTTTTGAAAGGAGTATCTTATGCTCACCAAGTCTGCATTTATTTTTATTAAAAATACAGTAATGTTGTGAACGTTTTGGGGACTTTTTTGTTTCTCATCTTTAAATATAGGTTCAGAAGACCCGTGCAGAAGCAGATGAGTACTCTGCACATCTGCAGGTGGCTGAAAGTGAAGCCCAGGCTGTAAGAGACGAGCTAGACCAGGAGATCCAGAAGGTCAGGAAGCAGCTTCAAGGCCGTTTGGTGGAGCTGGAGCCACTTCCTGAAGCCCTAAGACATGCTGAACTCCAGCTGCAGGAAGCTCACGAGAAAGAGCGCTTGCAAGAGAGAAGAAACACAGAGCTAGGCACCTCCATTGCAGAGCTACGCATCAAGGTGTGTTTTTTCAGTCCTTGAAATCGGTTTGCATTTAATGTTAAAAACACAGCCAGTTATTTCATGAAGAAAAACTGGTTGAACAAAAATGCCTTAGCAGAAAAAGCTACAAAAGCTCTTCATAGTGTTAACAACACTACTATGAACATGTGACTGCCTGCATTTACCATATCAATGGCTATTCAGTATTGGGTTAGCCATTCCTAACAAAGGTTGTAAAATTTACATACAAACGTATTAAAGATAAATTAGCAAGAAGAGGGTCAGTGTTAAAGAAGAGGGTGGAAAATAATTGTGTAAATCTAAATGGTGAGGTTTCTTTTGCAAGAAACCTTGACTAACATAAGTGGGGTAAAAGATTTTAAGAAAGGGTATAATATGGCCAATTTGAGTTAATTGGAGATTTTTATTGTATTTTCCAACTAAAACAACAGCAAACACAAATTGTAAAAGGCTGTTTTATTTTTACTGTTCTCCATTAGTACATAAATGATGTTTTATTGATAGAATTTTATTTGTTTTGGTGGATTGTGTTTAGGCGGAGCAACAGGGAAGTTTGGCAGAAATGTTGAGACACAAGAACATGTTGCTGCAAGAAGAAAACAAGCAGCTTCAGCACAAAATAGAGGGCCTTGAACGGTCTGTCACTTTGTCCTTTTATAACTCACAAATTTTCTGTTATTCATTTTAATGTTTTATCTCTTAAAGGGACAGTTCACCCAAAAATGAAAATTGTCAACATTTTCTCATGGTGTTCTAAAAACTATATGAATTTCTTTCTTCTTTGGAGCATAAAAAGATATTTTAAGAAATGTAATTTTTTTGTGGACTCAAATGTTGTTTAGTCCCTAACATTCTTAAAACATCTTAAATCAGAGCAGAATTCATAAAGTCATGGTATTAAAGGGATAGTTCACCCAAAAATGAATGTCTTTCCAAACCCGTAAGACCTCCGTTCATCTTTGGAACACAATTAAGATATTTTTGTGAGATCTGAGAGCTCTCTGACCCTCCCATAGACAGCAATGTAATTACCACGATCAAAGTCTAGAAACGTAGCAAGGACATCGTTAAAATAATCCATGTGACATCAGGGGTTCAACCGTAATTTTACGAAGCTACGAGATTACTTTTTGTGTGCGAAGAAAATAAAAACAACGACTTTATTCAGCAGTTTGTCTCCTCTGCATCCCGCTGGGCGCCATTTTGGAGAGTATCCACTGAGCGTAAACAAAGAGTACTGTTCTGTGTCAGCTGCGCCACGCGGATGTTTTGGTTACGCTTTGATCTGAATGAAAACAACATATCCGTTTAACTACATTTCTAGACCTTGATCGTGATAATTACATTGCTGTGTATGGGAGGGTCAGAGAGCTCTCAGAATTCATCAAAAGTACCTTAATTTGTGTTCCAAAGATGAACGGAGGTCTTAAAGTGGAAGTGAAGCAGTCAGTTAAGTTTACATTATTTAGTAAAGTGATTTCCACTTTGATTAAAAAATATATAACAAACATGATTAATGCAACCATTTTAAAGAAAAAAGGTTGTTTTGTTATAGCTTTTGAAGCAAGGGCGCCGCCATCTTGCAGTACCACAGCGTGTGACGTCACGGGGTTGGTTCGCTCTGATGGCCAGTATAGTACTATAAGCATTTGTTTACATTTTGAACACACAATGTTTTGAAATGGATGAAGATGACCTTGAAAGCACTGTTGAGTCCATAATAAGTGCAATTGCCTATGCATTTGAGTCGATAGTGCGATGGGACCGAGCAGTAGGGGTTGGAGAAGTCGTGAACCTGCTGGTTTGGGGTAAAGTACGGATCAGAAAAATACTCGTTTACGTGAATACTCCTCAAGACTGTCATTCCGACGTGCTTTGTGTGCATTTGCTGATGAAGGTGCGAAAGAAAGCTCAATTTGGTACTCACGTGCTGTCCGAGCCGAGCGGTGGCTTTTTGTGTGTGTGCAGCGCCGCCGGCGTGAACAGAAATTATCTACAATGCGCGAGTACCGCATTTAAATCTCTTTCAGAAAATGTCTATCATTGCGTGTAAGTACCACATTGAAATCTATTTCGTGCTGTCTCGTGCTTGAATGGCTTAAAACGCTTTAATATTTAAACAGACAAGGCTTAAAACGCGAGAATGATGAACTTTATTGAGGAAGCAGCACTGGCCCGATCGCTCAGAGAGGTGATTAGTTAAACACTGCATTCTCTTAACAGCAGGAAAGCTAATTGTATGAACATAAAATATGATACATACAACTGGTGAACTAGTCAATGTAATGCATATGCCTGGATGGTCTGAATAACAATAAAATGCGACATGAATGATACCGTATGAAGCGTTGTTTGTTTACATCAAGTTGCGCCACGCATTATGAAAACAATGTTTGGGATACCAAGATCAAAACTTAGCATATAGACAGTTTGATGTTGAATATTCATCCAAATGATGGTGAAACCCAAATTATTTGTGTGTTAAAATAACATTTGTGTGTTCAAAATGTAAAGAAATGCTTATATTACCATGCTGGCCATCGGAGCGAACCAACCCCGTGACGTCACACGCTGTGGTACATTTACATTTACATTTACATTTAGTTATTTAGCAGACGCTTTTATCCAAAGCGACTTACAAATGAGGACAATAGAAGCAATCAAAACCAACAAAAGAGCAACAACATGCAAGTGCTATGCCAAGTCTCGGTTAGCCTAACACAGTACATGTAGCAAGGTTTTTTTTGTTGTTTTTTTTTCTTTAAGAAAACAAGTAGATAGAATATAGAAAAAAGGAACCTAGTGTTTTTTTTGTTTGTTTGTTTGTTTTTTAAAGAAACAAGGAGGTAGAATAGAAAAAAAGAAAGCTAGTGTTAGTTTTTAAAGAAAAACTAGCAGTTAGAGAATAAATATGCAATTGATAGAGAGTCAAGGGTGTTTTTTTTAAGTAAATAAATAAAAAGAAGACAGATGGATAAAATAGAATTAGAATAGAGAGTACTAGAGTTAGAGGGTCAAATAAAGATGGAAGAGATGTGTTTTCAACCGTTTCTTGAAGATGGCTAAGGATTCAGCTGCTCGGATTGAGTTTGGCAGGTCATTCCACCAGGTTGGAACAGTTAATGAAAAAGTCATGAAAGTGATTTTGTGCCTCTTTGGGATGGCACAATAATGCGTCGTTCGCAGAACGCAAGCTTCTAGTGGGCACATAGGTCTGAAGTACTGAATTTAGGTAAAGGGGTGTAGGGCCAGAGGTGGTTTTGTAGGCAAACATTAATGCCTTGAATTTTATGTGAGCAGCTATTGGTAGCCAGTGCAAATTGATGAACAAAGGTGTGACGTGCGTTCTTTTCGGCTCATTAAATATTAATCTTACAGCAGCATTTTGGATTAATTGTAGAGGTTTGATGAAATTGGCTGGAAGACCTGCTAAGAGAGCATTGCAATAGTCAAGTCTGGACAGAACAAGAGCTTGAACAAGGAGTTGTGTTGCATGTTCCGAAAGAAAGGGCCTGATCTTCCTAATATTGTATAAAGCAAATCTGCAGGACCGGGCAGTTTTAGCAATGTGGTCTGAGAAATTCAGCTTATCATCAATCACAACTCCAAGGTTTCTGGCTGTTTTTGAAGGAGTTATGGTTGATGAGTCTAACTGGAAGGTGAAATTGTGATGAAGTGATGGGTTTGCTGAAACTACAAGCAGTTCTGTCTTAGCTAGGTTGAGTTGAAGGTGACGGTCCTTCATCCAGCAAGAAATCGGATCATCAGGATGGAATGAGAGGTAGAGTTGAGTGTCATCAGCAGTGATACGAAAAGCCATGTTTCTGAATGACAGAACCTAGTGATGTCATGTAGACAGAGAAGAGAAGTGGTCCAAGAACTGAGCCCTGAGGCACCCCAGTAGCTAGATGTTGCGACTTGGATACCTCACCTCTCCAAGATACCTTGAAGGACCTATCTGAGAGGTAAGACTTAAACCACTGGAGTGCGGTAGCTGAGATGCCCTTTTTCAACAGGGTTGAAAGGAGGATCTGGTGGTTGACCGTATCAAAAGCAGCGGACAGATCCAGTGGTACTGCAAGATGGCGGCGCCCTTGCTCCAAAAGCTATAACAAAACAACCTTTTTTCTTTAAAATGGTTACATTAATCATGTTTGTTATATATTTTTTTTTATCAAAGTGGAAATCCCTTTACTAAATAATGTAAACTTAACTGACTGCTTCACTTCCACTTTAAGGGTTTGGAACAACATGAGGGTGAGTAATTAATGACAGAATTTTCATTTTTGGGTGAACTATCCCTTTAATTGTTGCATGCATTGCTTAAAATAATCATACATGTTTGGAATGACATGAGGTTATAACACTATATACATTATAGTAGGGCTGCAGCGATTCGTCGACGTCATCGATTACGTCGATTAGCATGGAATGCGTCGACGAGTCACACCTTTAGCCACGCCCATTGCGCGAGCCTGCAATTATCCCTACTTAAGACTGTTTTTCTGCCATGTTTAACACAAAACAAGACTCAAGAGCAGAAGGTAAAGAGGCAACATCACTTCACTTCATAGAGCGTTCATAGAGCATTCTATTATTATACGACCGTCAGAACCGCATAGCAGAACTGACGCCTTTACATTGTCAGAATTCACAACCACATTAAAAGCTGCGTTGAATGAATGGAACAGCACGGGACATCGAGCTGCCTATATAATCATGACGGGTTTAATGCACTCACAGAGACGGAGAAATGATTCGCGTTCATCTTAAGATTCACTGGAGTCAGTGCGATCGCGCGAGATCTGAGACGCGTGCACCAAACTCGCTCTCTGCACTCGCTTACAAAGCATTTAAAGTCATTGTTAGTAGTTTAACTGTGTGATGGATAGGACAAGCCTCGACTGGGCTCCTTTATTTAAAAACGGGCTGTCAACTGTGATAAAACTTCCCGGTGTTATGACGCCATTTTTGATTCTGTCGCTCTAGTGTCCTGAATGCGGTTGTGACTTCAGCTGTTCATTCATATACAGATGTTTTAATCTGGTGAATAAATAAAACATTTCAAGTCCCTCACCTGTAAGCAACTGCTGTCAGTCCCAAACAGTAACTGTGAATGCAGCCATAATGTGCATTTCTATTGATTGTATCACTGCCCTGTAATTCTTTCCTCCTTTCTTTTTCTCTTTCTTTCTTTCTTTCTTTCTTTCTTTCTTGTTATTGTTAGCCTGTTTCTTTCTTGCTTCCTTGCTTTCTTTTTTCTTTTTTATTTTTATTTATTGCTATTATTTTTCTTTTTCTCTTTCCTTCTTGTTTTTTCATTTGTTATTATTATTTTCTTTTTCATTTTTATTTTTTAGTAATTTATTGTTATTAATATTTCTTTCTTTTTCTCTCTTTTCTTGTTATTATTTGTCTTTATTGTTATTTTTTGTATTATTATTTATTGCTCGTTCTTTATTTTTGTTATGAGAAAACATTTGAATAAAATGCAGAAGTTACTGTTATTATTTATTGATAGTTTATCTAAAGAATTCATCAACTGATAAGAAAATAATAAATAGATTAATTGAAAGATAATCGATAGATTAGTCGACTAATCAAAAAAAATAATCGATAGATTAGTCGACAATAAAAATAATCGTTAGCTGCAGCCCTACATTATAGTGTTTTTATTTTTAGGTTTCATTTTAACATGATCTATCCTCTGTTATCAACAGGAAGCAAGAGGAGACTAACTCCCAAAATCGAGACCTCATCCAGGTAATTTCAAAACGTGAAGAAACAATTCATAGCAACCAGGTGCGTCTGGAAGAAAAGTCCCGGGAGTGCAGTATTCTGACTCGACAGCTGGAGGAGGCCCTGGACGATGCACGTCGGCAGGTCTGGCCCAATGTATCCTTATAAACTCTTGGATTCAGTTATCTGCATTTTTATCTTGCAAAACTATTGCTCCTTTTAATTGAAGTTTCCATGTTGATTGATAGGTTACCCAGACCAGGGAGCGAGCAGCCTCTAAAGAGCGTGTTACACAGTCCAAAATTGTCGACCTAGAGACTCAACTGAGCAGAACAACAACTGAGCTCAACCAGTTACGACGAGCCAAAGAGGAGGTCAGTGAAATTTCTCCATATGTGAATTTCTGTCAGATATTTTTGTCAAAAATTCATCAAAACTTTCTTACAGGCTGAGCGGAGGTACCAGAGCCGTTTACAAGATGTCAAGGACAGACTGGAGCAGTCCGACAGCACAAACCGCAGCCTCCAGAACTATGTTCAGTTCCTCAAATCTTCTTACGTCAATGTGTTTGGAGATCCTGGTCTCACTGGGTCCTCGTTCCGCACACCTTCACCAATCTGAAAACTCTTTCAGGTGTCTTTTAAGACTTCCTTTACATGGACTGACATGTATTCATCTAACTGTCACCACTGATGACCTCTTGACCTTATCTGTGCTTTGTACTTCACTCTTGAAGGATTATTTATTTGACATGGTCATTGTACTTGTTACTGGTGAGTACCAAGAAAGCTTTCTCATAAGTATTACATATCTGTCCTAGAATGAGAATTGTAGTCTTATAGACAAATTCTGGTTTCATTTCGCATCTCAAGGTGGCCGTTATGCAATAAACATACTTCAAGATATTATCTTCTTGGAAAACTTTTCTTCTTTAATTTACATATCAAA
Source organism: Tor tambroides (assembly GCA_021397915.2). Taxonomy (NCBI): domain Eukaryota; kingdom Metazoa; phylum Chordata; class Actinopteri; order Cypriniformes; family Cyprinidae; genus Tor; species Tor tambroides. The sequence continues at coordinate 8,125 of JAFVLL020028393.1, forward strand.
AATGAAGGTTTTACTGCACCTACAATAATTTGGATATTACGTCTTTTTTGAGCTTTTGCTTGTATCTGGTTTTAATACATAGTTGGCTTTTTAGTTGCAGTATCTGATTTGACCCATTGTACAAACTAAATGCTGTCAGTTTAAATAATATCAGTATATACAGTACGATGATGGTTGTATGAAGCACATTAAGAGTTTGTAATCATAATTCATCTGTTATATCCATTAATCCCATTTTAAACATCATGATCTCCTGCTTAAATTTGGATTAGCTTAGTACTTCAGTTGGTTTAAGAGACAGAATGACAACAAACTCAGGATTTTTGATTTTATTTTTAAGCCAAAGTTGTTTTTAATTATAGTAGGGTCATTATGTGAATATCTCTATATTCTAACAATGCAGAAATTGTCTTTTTAGTCATGACTGATGTTACATTGTTGTCGTCAGTAGGCTGAGAACATAGAATTCCAGTAATAGATGTCTATTGGTGCTATATTACATTACTGTAATCATTCACCTTCTTGTTTAAAGTCATACTTGCACTTTTTTGTCTTTTATTTATCTCATGACCTGTCATGTGAAATATCCAAACAGTAATGTTTCACTGTTGCTTATATGAAATGCAATAGTACATGTATTTTTTTAATTGGTAAGAATATTTTGTATACATATAAAGTGTATAATATGGACTTAAGTGTATTAAAGTATTTTGAAAACCGCTATGTGCTTCAGTTTGCAAAGAAAGGCCATTTCTCCATTTAATCCTCAATGTCAAAATGTGTTTCAGTTCAAATGATTATTTTTAGGTGTAGAAGTTTTTCTTGATGCAGGTATTGACCCCCTTTGTTTCATTGCTCTGATTGCACTCTGCAGAACTATTGCTCTCTTCTGCCATTGTGTTGCTTTCTGTGACTCCTCTGCTAGATTCTTTTTGTACTCTTTTATCTGAAGCTGAGCAGCAGCTAATTTCAGCTGGTAATTTCTTTCTGTGGCCTGCAGATGTTTATAACAGTCACAGCAGGATGGTCTGGATGAGTCGGTGGACTCAGTAGGTGCTCCTTTGTGTGGAGGGAGATTTTCAGTGTCCTTGAGAATCTGATTCTGAAACACAGAGTAAAAGGTTTTAGCATTTTGAAATATAATTATTTATAGTTTGTTAAAACCTGGTGAAGGTTCTGTGTGAATAAAAAAATGAGGGGCTCTAATGATTACTCTAGTGAACTCATAGTAATTTTAAGTCTGTCATAGATATATAGATAGATTGTCTGTCTATAGATTTACCTTAGATTGTGTGAAATTAAATACAGTCGGAATCGCGTTTGGGTGTAAACGCGCTGATCCAGATTCAAAGCAATCCGGAGTGAAATGAATGGAGCACAAAGACGAGGATTCAGATGGAGTCCATTCCGCGTCCTTATCCATATTCACTATCCAGTTGCGACGATGCTCCTCTTCTAAAGGGAATCTGAGAGAAACAGAATAATCAGTAGGCTAACAGAACGGTTTTGTTTTACCACTAAAAGCAAACTGATCGCAAACTTACTTGTAGAATGAGTAGGGCTGGGTATCGTTCAAAAATTTTCGATATCGATACCGATACCGATACCTTGAGTTCGATACCGGTTCCTGAACGATACTTTTTTCGATACCAAGTAATTTTATGAAATCAGTTTGCACAAGATTACATTATCTCAAAAAACTTTGGTTTATTTTTTTTCAGCTTGTTGACATTTATACAGACTCAAAGACTCATTTCCTGAGCCACTGCACAAAAGAACAAAATATATCCAACACAATAAATCAGTGCAAATAATTTTAATAAAACTCAAATAGCTTTCAGTTTACAATAGTGCGTGTTCGTTTTAAAATTCATAGCTCACACAGAATCATAATTTCTATTCATTTATTCTAGGTTTGTCAAAGACTTCAAGAAATTGAAAATCTTTATCCAATTTCATAAGTGGGTGTTTTATTTTCTTTCACCATATGTTTTATTGTTATTAAATTCTGTGTTGTAGTATGTCTATTATTTGAATGCATAAAAATTAAGTTTATTCAAATTTATTCTTAAAATAGCCTTATGAAATATTTTATTTTTCCTCAGAAATTCTGTGTTCTGTATCTGGTTTTCAAATGAAGGCATAAAACATTAATTTCATTTATCTTTTAAATGATTGAAAATCAAACTTTATTTATTTGGCAAACAAAATTTTACTATTAAAATTAAAACATGGAAGAAATGTTGTGTGATCATTACTTTAAAAAAAATAAAGTTTTAATAATTTTAATAGTAGCCTAGTAGTAGCAGTATGTACACTCTGCTGAACAATATTAATATATTTCTGCCGCAGTGTCTTCCAAGTTAAACCGAACTTTTATTTTGACGGGTTGCCGTGAATACCTTTACAGTTCTGTGTGTGTATGATATGACGCTAGTTTTACTCAAATCAAATGGTAAAATGCTCATGGAGTGACTCTCAGAGCAGTTCTGGAGATGTTGTTCATGTGTTTATGTCCTCATTTAGACGGCAGACGCTGAAATCACCGCGAGCGTCACGCGCGCTTCAGTCTGTGTGTAATAAACACAACCGCGCGATATAGAGAGTAGACTGCTCCGTCCGCTTTCGAATCGCTCTCGCGGATGTCAAACACTGATCAATCATTGCCGCGTCGCTTCTAGTCAAATACACCTAGTGCTGCAGGCTTATTGCCTCACTGACGTTGATGAGATTAACCCCTTAGGTATCGAAATTTGGTACCGAACGACAAGACGTTTTTCGATACTCGGTGGGATCGAGGCAATTCGGTCGGTGCCTAAAAAGTATCGAACTCGATACCCAGCCCTAAGAATGAGACACCTTGGATATTCTCGCCCGGGCCGTATCTGCAGAAATCACACGATTGCATCTCTCCAGCTCTGTTTACAGACGTTAACCACAGTTCAGAGAGCAGAGTAATGATTCTGCATGTCTGTATGCACAGGCTTTATACATTGTACGTCGAATTGATGGTTCTCGTTCATGTAAAAGGTGGTAATGGGCGATTTACACATCACCTGTGAATAGATACATTTGTATTTTATTTATATAATGGCTGTAGGATGGGCTACAACCCCGACCAAAAAATAAATAAATAAAATAAAAAGAATGGATAAAAAGTTAACTTACTAGCTGTATGGTGATTCTTCACGTATAGGGAATCGTATCTGAGGTTTAACTTAAACCAATTCAAGTTTTTAAATAAAAAATTAGGACAGATTTTCTTTTTAATTGTGAGCACGACATATTTTTTTTTCGTTTATCCTTTCCTTTTTTCTTTATATATCCTGACGGCAGATTTTGATTGCTCCTCCCTGCTAAATTCTCTGTACCATCCCTATTGTCTCACACAATATTCATGAAATGGACATTGACATTCGTAAAATGCCGATTAATTCAAGAAAAAACTGTTAAACAGAGCAATTCTCAACAACAGACAAAACTGCTCTGAAAGAAACTGGGTACCGCCTTGAATGGCTCTATAGACTTGGGTGATTTGCAAGCTATTAGCTGCCATAGTCAAAAGAATAGGCCTTTAGATTATTCTGAATACTGTGTAGCCTTAAAAAGAGTACTGAGTTTAATGTCAAACATGTATTCTATTTATTGCGTGTCATTATTATTTCTTTTCACAACCCAAAGAACTCTATACTCTCTTTTTATGATATTTGTTTCCCTACTTGAAATATTATTATATTTACAAAAATGTCCCCTTTAATACCTGTATTACTCTCTTCCATGAGGTTCTACCAGAATATTGTGCTTTAGTCAGAAAAGAAAATTATGTCAGTCAGATGATGTCTGTCCTCACTTCTGCATGCACATATATCTGTTTGACTCATATGCAGCTGTTCCAGCTGGTCTTTTTTGATTATTGTCCTATTTTAGGCATTCTTGCAAATTTTATCTAGATGTGCCAAGACATGGTGACACAGCAGAAATCCTAGACTGCCAGTCAGATTTATTATGGCAGTGTTTTCCAGACCAGAAGTACTGCCAGGAGGAATTTAACAAATAGACACAGAATCAATTCAGTTCATTACGGTCAGGAAATTCACCAAATTATATTGATCAAATATGCAAAATTGAGAAATATAAATAAACATATTACACATATTTACTTTGTTTTACGTAGAACACACAACTTTAAATACTCAAAGCACGAGCACTGGGGCACACTAAAACACTTCGGCATTTTCCGTCAGCGTTCGGCTCGTTGCTGCAGTGCATGATGTCACTGTCTCGCGCAGCTCCTTCCATTCGATCGCTCGCCCTACGCTGCTATTTCATTCGTTGAGGTCGCCATCCGTTGCCACCCAGCCCCAGAAAAACAGAGCAAATCCTTCGGCAAGGTAGGCTATTAAACAACATTTCAGTTGTACAGTTGTGCACTTTTACAAAGCAAGCACAATTCCCGGACGTTTTAGTGCAAATCTAAAGGAATGCTTGGGTTAATGTCGCGTTTGCTCTGCTGAGGGCCGTGCTTGGCGATTCAACGACAGTTTTTATTTGTTTAATGATATGCAAAACAGCCCGTCTCTCTCATTGTACTATAAATGTACTGTTATTACATTGTTGTGCCAATATCATGAATTATATACGTTTTTCAGAAAAGCTTTTCATTGCCCTGCCCAATGGAGTTGTTAGCTGCAGAGCTAACCTATATTCACGGCTAGATTATAAATTAAACATGCACGGATACAGGACAGTGTGCAGGATTCGTTTAAATCTGTTTGACTGCGTAGGGAGGTTTTAAATGATTAAATAAAAACCCAACTTAATTATATTAATTAGGTTTACATGGAAGGCATCAGTACTTGCAGATAAACCAGCAACCTCCTTCAATTCAAATGCTCTTCCAAACAAAGGCATTCGTTTCAACAGTGTACCTTGTTCTGGTGATACAGAATACACAATTTCTGTATTTTCATTGGCTTAATGTGAATATAATGTGTTAATACTCATTCAGGCTGTAGAGATCCGCCCAGCGCCTGTTTCTCTCTCAGTCTGTCATTGGATTAATGCTCTGATATGAGGCCTGGGATTTTGCTTGGCTTTTATTGTTTCCTGATGGTCTTCTTAAATGTACGGGGTTCATTATAAACATGCATAACCATAGCTTTGAGTTTTGGTTAGATAGTAGTTTATTCCTATAAAATGTGTGAATGTTGGAAAACCTCTGGTAATAACAATGTTTGGACTGTTATTTAAATAAAATATGATGTTAACTCTTTGAAGGCAGCTCATAATTATTTAATAATTAAATTGTACTTATCTGGCTAAACTGTGTGGATGGAGATAACCAGGCAAAGTAATGAATGGTGTGTGTTATATTGTCACTATATTATATTCCGTACTGCATTGTCTTCTATGCAAAGTGTTTGAAAAAAATAATATTTCAGCCTCTGAAAATGCCTGCAAGATTTTACCACTTTGCACTTTTGCATTTTGAACCCATAGACTTTTATAGTGAAGCAGTGACTTAATATGCACACCAACTGCTGACATGCCAGCAGCCCTGCTGAGCATATAAAAAAAGCTCCTGAAGTCAAAAAGATGAATGTTTTTGTGTTCATACATTAGCATGCATTGCTTATAAGCTGCAATATTCATACTGGGCCTCTTATTCATTAAAATATGTAGAGAGACAGATAATTGGTTTGATATTAAAATCAGATTGATATTAAAATCAAACCTGCTGATAATATATGGAGGACCAAACCTGCAAAAATAATAAATAAATAAATAAATAAATGTAATAATAGAAAATTAAAGGAATAAATGACTTGCTCAAACAAATACAATTATTTTTTTTAAATAAATTTAGTTCTGAATAATTATTAGTAATTGGCACCAGAGATGAAAATAAATGTGCAACCATTTAGATCACAAAATAATTTTGCATAACTTCAATGGTATAACACCAGCAGTCATATATGATATGTTTATATTCATAAAGTGCTTTTTTTTAATGAATTTTTTAAATGGTGTAATTGTTGTTTGTGCTAAAAAGCAATAAAACAGTAGTTAAAAATGCTCTGAATGTTATATAAAATGTTATGTTCGCAGAAACTAATCTGTATCAGAGATAAAAGCTATATCGGTCAATCTCTAATAATATGACTTTTGCAGTTACATTAATAGTTGCCCTTAATCAGCACTTGAGGCCTATTTTCAGATCTGGTGTCTCCGTGCAATTGCGCATTATGAAATAACCTCGCACTGCCTGTCATATCAGCGTCTGGAATTTAACATTTTTGTCGGTCTCTGTATAACAGCGTAGACAGTCTAGTGTGTTTCGGAAACAAATACATCGATGTTCATTGTGCTCCTTGTCCTGTTTCCTCAAAGGCTGACAGCATGCATGCTGTAATTGTTGAGAATCTTTCAAAGGGTGTGGTCTCCTGTCTTATAACGTAACTCAAAACATGCAGGGTCTTCGTAAGGGTGGGTGGGGGCTTCCTTTGGGACATGTTGCCTTTGTGCAGCTGTGTAACTATTTTAGTTGACCCCTCCCAAGTGTCAGGGTCCCATACTTTGTTTAGTTTTGCAGTCAGTTATTGCATATAAATAAGGCGAATAGTTGTTCAAATCTACCATATTTTAGAAATCTTCTTGGTTCAAGCTGTTGCACCAATCCTGACGTTGAAATTTTTGTTTATTTATGACAATGATTTGTGTGGGTCATTAGGTTGCCACTGTAAAAAAAACACTTGATTATTGAATTCATAGCAGTTCTGTGTCCATAATGACACAGATATTATTCAGACACCAGTCACTGTTGCTTTAGGATGATGCCTTGTAAGGCTGATAGAAAACAGGCTAAAGGCTGTGTGTTGTGCCATTGTCTGTTCTGGTTTTACATTGCATCCTGGTGTAACACAAACCTAAGTCGTGGAAGGGGAAGTCGTGGCCTAATGGTTAGAGAGTTGGACTCGTAATTCAAAGGTTGCAGGTTTGAGTCTCAGGTCCGGCAGGGATTGTAGGTGGGGGGAGTGAATAACCAGCGCTCTCTCCACCCTCAATAACATGACTGAGGTGCCCTTGAGCAAGGCACTGAACCCCCAACTGCTCCCCGGGCCCTGCAACATGGCTGCCCACTGCTCCAGGTGTGCATTCACTTAGGATGGGTTAAATGCAGAGCACAAATTCTGAGTATGGGTCACCATACTTGGCCACACACCACTTCCCTTTCCCTTCCTAAAGTGGTCTACTTTATTTACCAGGCTCAAAGGGACACACTTATTTTGCATTTGCGTCTACGCTGTCACTTTGACATGTATCAGATGGTCTCTTTCCTGTGGTCTGTGTTGTGTTATTGCATTGCATGAGCTGATATAATACTGCATGATCTATCTTGGCTCAGAAGGCCTGAATTTAACCAGGCCTTGATTGTATTAAATGGTTTATGTTAGGGCTGCATGATAATGGTTGAACTGATAATCGCAATTATTTTGCTCAAATTATAATTGTGATTTTTTTTTTTTTTTAATCATGACTGTTCTTGATCAGAATTATTGCACAAAAATTCAAGAGAATGTTAACTTATACACAGTATTTTTATAATTTTTCTGATTTATTTATAATATGCATAAACACACTGACTACATTATGAACTGTTAAAACCTTAAAAAGCTTTCAAAAGCTAAAACAGTGAAATTCCTAATATTAATTCTAAAAAATTCAAAATATGTTATGGTATTTCTATTAAAACAACAAAAAAGACTTTGTATTGTAGCACAGAGGTTTCACAAGTGCATTTATTCTGCAACCAAGTTCACATACAATATAGTCAAGACTCATGTTTGGATTTAATACGGTTCATCATTTGTAGGTTTGCAGCAAATGTCTTTTTGTCCTCTTAAAGGAACACAGACTGTATCGCACTGACATTTGTGCAGAGTTTCACAAGTGGAGATTGGTAAAATCTTTTAGGAAATATATCCAGCTGGCCAATATCGCAGATGATCATGATTGATTAATCAAGAGGAGCAGAACTCATGATTAAAATACTATTAATTATGCAGCCCTAGTTTATGTGCATTTGTCCCAGTAAACAATCTCAGTGTTTTAACCAATAATGTTTTTTACACTACGCCTTGTAGCAACCCCCGAGACACCTGTTACCATGTCCAAGTTTCTTAAACCCAAACTGAAGGTAAAATATGTGAGTTTGTTTGTGCCTCTGCCCTGGTTTGCTGTGTAGTAGTAATGAGAAAATAAACTGAAAGGTTTGCATTTTCAATGTAGTAGGAAGAAACTCTGTGTGAAGTGTTTTTCTCCTTATTCTCTCAAAAAGAGAGACGCATGGGCTGGGCTCTACCTTGGCTGTCGCCCCACACAGGCCCGTCACTGCAGCGCTGATGCTTTTGTCTGCACTGCAGCGAGAGGGAGAGGAGATGGTTAGACAAATGCAGTTAGAGAGAGGTTTTATTTTCTGCGTACTCATGCACTCATCATCATCTTAAGAAACATCATCGCACTTACCTGAGCTGGACGTAAGTAATGTAGGGATATGTGACAGGAGGATACAGGATATTATGCATTTTTGAGGTCTGTGGATGCTTTTTTATACATAATGCATGGAAATGCCGGTTTATTTCAGGTTTTGTGTGTTTGTTGCATGGTTTGTGTGGGTGTTTTCTGCATGATGTAGCCTAGTTGATATGCTGCCATGGATTAAGTCTCATGAAATCCGACTGCTTGTGATGTGTTGATCCCTGGCAGCTGTGATGGGAGAACATTTTTTTTTTTTCCCCCTGCAGCAAACTATAATAATAAATATTGCATGTTTAGGATGGACACAATTTCAGTTCATTGTCATTCTAGGGATTCGTTTAGCTTTCAACTCTTAATCACTAAAGTACAGGATATGCTTTTATGGTATAGATGACTCAAACATGAAAATTTACTTACCTACCTTTTGAAGAAATTCAGCATTACATCACTTGCTCACCATGTGAATGGGTGCCGTCATAATGAGAGTCCAAACAGCTGATAAAAGTATCGCAATAGTTATAATAGTTTATAATAAATTCATCAAGATGTTTTTTAACTTGAAACCACTGCATCCAGGTAAAATACGAGTCCTCCATCCATCACATTTCGTTTTCCAGTGAAAAGGGTCATCTTGTCTGAATCAGGAGATAAATATGCACAGATTAAGCACTGCTTACAAGTGAAAGCAGTCTAAAACAGTTCTAAACAAATATGATTTTAAGGTGAAAACAGCTTTTTCACTGGAGGAAGTGTTATTATAGATTATGGACTGGCAATTTCCTGAGAAGCAATGGTTAATGTTAAAATATTTTTTAAAAATGTATTTCTTACAAACACACAGCTTTTCACTTCACAAGATGTTAATTGATGGACTCCAGTCATATAGATTACTTGTGAATTATTGTGATGTTTTCATCAGCTGTTTGAACTCTTACTCTGACGGCACCCATTCACTGCAGAGGATCCATTGGTGAACAAATGATGTCATGCTAAATTTCTCCAAATCTGTTACAATAAAGACAAACTTGTCTACATTTTGGATGTCATGATGGTAAGTACATTTTCAGCAAATTTTTATTTTTGCCAATTCTTTAAGTGTAAGGGCGCTTTTATCTGTATCTCTATCGCTATTATTTCAGCTTTTTGGTCTCTTCGAACAGCTACTATTCGCCAAGTTAAATCCTTGGAGACAGCCCACCCATTTCCTCTAAATTCCTTAAGCCTGCATCCTCCCATTCAGACATCAGCTTTTCTTGGATACAGATGTGTTGCCATGGAAACTTCCAGGCGTTCAACGTGACCTCACTGAGTTTTTTGTATTCCCAGCTTGATAGTGGGAGTGCATTTAATGATAAGTGCTTCACTCGTGCTGAACACTGATGTTTGGAGTATGGCTTCCATGTAAAACGAACCCTTGAGGAAATGGGTGTCTTATTGCATCACTTCATTTTTCATGTCACCTCGTGATCTGATAAGAATCTAGTCTTCTTAGCAGTTCAGCTTCACGATTGAGTCACTTTCATGTTCTAGTTTTCCTGGTTAGGAGTTCTGTTTCACACAGATGTCACTGTCTTCCAAATGCTGCTTTGAAAATCTGTGTCACCTTCAGGCTTGTGGTTATTAATATCACAGCTCTTCTCCAAGAGAATCTTAAGAATGTCTATCCGGACAACCTTATTGTCAGGACGGAGCGGGAATAGGAGCCTTGACGCTATTAGAGAGTCCTGATTGTCTAGTTGGAGTGGGAATATCCTAAAACGGTAACAAAAGATCTTATAAGTTGCAAACAATTGGTTAGGGATTCACTGATATTAAAATTCTAGTCAAGTGATATGGTCAAATCTATATTTTTGTAAGGAAATGTAAAAAAAAAACTGTCACTTTTGATCAATTTAAAGCAGCCTTGATGAATAAAAGAATTAATTTCTTAAAAAAAAACAAAAACATACTGATCGTAAAACAAGTAAGTAGTGTATCCAGTGTCTAATAGTTTATATACATAACATTTGTTATGTATATAAACTAATATGCATAACAAATGTGATTCCAATATATTATGCATTTCTCTGTTGACTTCTCTTTCTTCCTTTTATTGGTTTGTGGTTTTGACCATAATGGTTTTAGTTTCACTATAACAAAGATGGTTGGTTTTACTGAGTGTTTTTTCATTATTATTACACAAACCTCAAGAACATAAAATGGTTTTCAGCATGTCATATCTTAAAGCTCTTGTAATGGTTGCCTGTTCATAAATCATAAATGGCCACTGTATTGCAGCAGGGCGAGAGGTTGGACTTTGCCTGTGTTGGGAATGTAAGAGGCAGTTACTGAAGCACTCGGCTCAATGAACGAGCGTGTGGGAAAGAGAAGGGAACATTCCAGACTGCTGCTGGACTGCTGTATTCATTTGGATTCAGAAGCAGCAGACTAAGACAAATGATAGAGAGGAACGGGGAGGGAGAAGAACGTGTGAGTTTGTGTTATCGCTAGTACGCAGTCGCGTTTAGAGGTGCTATCTGTTGCTACAGCTGGACTGCAGTGAGACCCTCGTGAACACGTAGCTTTATATTCTGGTGAGTTTTATTACATTTTTGGGGCATTTTAATTTGCAACTATTTTATTTCATGCTTAAGCATTTTGAAAAACATCACAACCTAGATATTCAGAATTCATGTTTATTAAAGACTCATCATTGGTTGACATTTTGGTCTGTGCATGGGTGTGGCCTATTGCGTTTTTCCCGACGCACATTTGCCGGCTTAATTTAACGGTACAGATCCGTGGTCATGACATCTATCCTCGAAGAGCTGTCAGAGTAAAACCAAGCTGAGCTGGTCGTAATCCCCTGTCTGATATAGTGGACATTGAGACAGGATCGTTTTGGGAGAGGCAGGGTGGGGGGAAGGGTGGCATGTGTCCAGCTGATCTGGACAAAAACAGGACATATTCACAGTAGAGCACAAGCTGTGCATTAGATCATCGGTCATTCATCACATTTCTCATTTGGATGTGTTTTATGCTTTTTAAGAGGTTATGATTGAGTCAAGGACCTCACTAATGGATCAGCCATTAGCTAATCACTTCCTTATCTGCTTTCTCTTTTCCATCCTTCTGTCATTATATCAAACGGATGTTTTGTACAGGGCTGATCCTGCAGTTAATTATCTAACGTCTTCATAAGCCATTGCCGTTTCTGTCTCTTTCATATTTAGCATGATCTTCTCTTTGCTCGTTTCACCATCATCCCCTTTATTTTACTGATTTATTCTATCTACATGGGGGGTTAATAGTGGAAAGATGGCAGTTCTGGCCAGCATAACAAAAGCCTGTATTGATCCAGGCTGACAGTGCACTACATGGCTGACTCCATAGTCTGGCCACTCTTCACATTGTTAAAAGTGCTGTTTTGTTCATTTTCCTGACCTTGGATTAGCCTGAACCCTTTCTAAATGCATCCTATGATAGATTTGATTCAGCAAATGGAGCACAAGGCCCATGAATGATCTTAGCATGTGATTGTCAGACAACATCCACATGCAGTCACACAGTAATGCTATTGTTGAATAAAAAATCGAAGGTTTTGGGCAGTTGGAGTTGACAGATTTCACAGAAAATCACATAGTGTATGATGGGCACAGACTCAGTTTTTTTTTTAGCTTTAGACTTTGATTCCATCCAGTTGGAGGATATCAGACATATCTGATATTTTGAGCTGATTTTAGAACAAATTGTTTTAATTTGTCTTGTGTCTCCTATCAGCAAGGTGAATGTTTTTGGTAGGTTCTTGTGTTTGGAACAACACCAAGAGAAGACTATAATGGCTAGTGTTTTAATTCATTTTTTTTATTGTAATTTAAGTTACAGTATTCTGGCAAGAAAATATCCTTTAGTCTTTATCAATAGATAAATAAATAAATAATTAAATAACCCTCACAGAAAGGGTTAATAAGTTGCCATGCTATTTCTAAAACAGATGAAGAATGTTCAGATGTTCACATGTCAGTGTGGAATGGCTCCAGATGTTCACACCTGTGTGTGAAGTGAATTCTTCTACTCTTTGTCCTAAGTTAGCTTTTTATCACCACTATGAACATCATTTTGATTTGAGCCAGATGTGTCTGACTGCATTAACTGGTTATTTATTATCCTATTCTTAGACTCTTCTGAAATGGACCAAAACTTGACCCTGCATTCCTAGAAATCCAGTCAGTCTGGCTCTCAAAATCAGCTAACCACTCTGAGAATCAGCTCTTGATTCCATTATATTGTCATTATATTACCTAACTACAATAAACGACACATAATGGTCTTTATTTACGAGTATAAAGAGTTTTGAGAATATTTTTGAGTCATTTTCCAGTGTTTCCTCTGTCAGCAGCATTGTTGATTATAATGAGAGCAGTTTAGTTTTGTTTCACATCAGAATAAGCTGTTGTTGAGATTATTCCATCCCCGACCTCTGACATTAGCAGTTCTCGGGTCAAGAACAGGTTTTGTGGTGACAATATTTCTGGCCCAGAGCTGGCTTTTCTACAGTGAAATATGTGAAATGGTTCTAGATAGGAAAATGCCACGCTATTGGTAGAAAAAGAGCTAGAGACATTTGCTGTAACCTGGGTGTGACCTGTCTTTCCTTGGTTCAGTCATTCTGGACACAAGCATAACCTCGTCCCCCTCCACCCTCGAATACAGCTGAACTCACACAACCCCCTCCCCACTGACAGTATGGGACAGATGCAGTTGGATTGGGGTGGACGTAGCTTTGGATTGGTGGGGGTTGTGTTCAGTGTCAGCGGGGGGCTGATGGCAGCACTCTCTTTGTGAGAGGCGTGAGGAATTTCCACTGAGCCCCCCATGTGCTCAGCTGTTGGCCGTTGCCGGGGAGAGTTGTGTCTTTTAACTCATAAAATGTCCGCCTGGTTTTAGGTACCTCCCTTGATACCCCTTTTCCACTAAGGCAGTTCGAGTGCTGGTTAGGAGCCAGAGCCTAATTTCAAACCGGTTCTTTGTCTTTCGACACCCAAAGCACCAGCTCCGAACCAGGAAAAGCGGTTCGTAAGTAGCACCAAAACATTGCTGGGCTAGAAGGAAGAACCGCTTGCTGGGGCTGGGGGTGGGGTTACCATGACCAACAAGACGATCAGAAACTTTTGACCGCCATATTTGAAATAGCAGCTAAACACGAACACGGATTCACCGTGTTTGGATACCTTGGTTCGCAAAGCCTTGAACATCAATAGCAATGCAACGTCCGCCATTGTTGATAGTGTGTTTAGGCTTGTTCGGGATGCATCGGTGCTGCACGGACTGGTCGGCGCGTGGCATCGGGGTGCTGCGGGAGCGACTGGAAAGCAGACGGCTCTTTATGCTTTTGGACTGCTCTTTCGGTACTTTGGTGTGTTGTGTGCCGATCGATCGATCGGTCTGCGTGGCGTCGATGCACCTCAAACAAGCCTGTTGTGTTTGGTGCGGCCGCACTAGTGAAATGAACGATGAAACGTATTCAGTGACGTAAGACCTGGCTCTGTGGTGGCTCCCTAGCCCGTGGAAAAACAAACCGGTTCTTAAAGGGCTCGCCAGTCGAACCAACTAAGAACCAGCAATAGCACTGGCTCTGAACTAGCACCTGGT
>JAFVLL020028394.1:0-13301 GCA_021397915.2 Tor tambroides
AAAATTATTGATTTTTCTTTTATGCCAAAAATCATTAGGGTATTAAGTAAAGATCATGTTCCATGAAAATATTTTGTAAATTTCCTAGTGTAAATCTATTAAAACTTTATTTTTGATTAGCAATATGCATTGCTAAGAACGTCATTTAGACAACTTTAAAGGCAATTTTCTCAGTATTTTGATTTTTTTTGCACCCTCAGATTTCAGATTTTCAAATAGTTGTATCTCGGCCAAATATTGCCTTATCCTAACAAACCATACATCAATGGAAAGCTTATTTATTCAGCTTTCAGATTATGTATAAATCTCAATTTTACAAAAATTGACCCTTGTGACTGGTTTTGTGGTCCAGGGTCACATATGTAAAATCAACCTTACCTGCTCTGTATTTGTGAAAATAATTCCCAGTGCACACAAACATACCATGTTACTAAGTGCAATGCTGGTTACAGTTTAACTTCCATTTTATTTATTTTTATCTCTTTCTGTATTTGTGTAAAATACTATAATAGGATTACTTAATCATGAAGTATTCATTTCTTCACTTTGTTTTACTATTATTTTAGTAAATATTATGTAAACAAATAATTTAATTGCAGAAATGATGCATGTGTTATTTACTACCATTAATATTGTGAGATATCTGATATAAATCCCATGTATGTGATCTCTAAAATATAGCCACTGGCCATCAAAAAATTGATCCATAGTCGTATTGTATTGTGTTGTGTTGTGTATTGTGAGTGTTTCTTTGGTTTCAATATTCATCTTTTATGCAGGAGGGACTGAGACCAGGAGACACAACCAGCACTTTCTGTGGAACCCCCAATTACATTGCACCTGAGATTCTGAGAGGAGAAGACTATGGTAAGCACAATTCACACACAGACAAGCCTCTTCACAGACTTTCATCTGGCAACTATGTGCACTAGCACACAGTGCTTAATCCATTTATTGCTATTAGTGTCTACTTTATGACTTTCTGCCATTTGAGTTTATGTCAGTGCTAAGCTTCATGTTTCAAAGGCTCAAAATGATGTATGTGCAACTCTGTGTGTGTGTACTTTACAGGTTTTAGTGTGGACTGGTGGGCACTGGGCGTCCTGATGTTTGAGATGATGGCTGGGAGGTCACCCTTTGACATAGTCGGCAGCTCTGATAACCCTGACCAAAACACAGAAGATTATCTTTTCCAAGGTACGTGACAAGCATGCGTGTTTCAAAAAAATCTTTCATATGTCTCTCAGTATGTGTCATGTTTTCTTCTGCTCCTCATCTGCAGTAATTTTGGAGAAGCAGATCAGAATTCCCAGATCGTTATCGGTTAAAGCCGCTAGCGTGCTGAAGGGATTCCTCAACAAGGTAAAGCAGACCAGACAGATCAATGTTAATGTCCTTATGTCACATGGACCTGTTATAGGGCTGTCATAATCATTGTTCCTCTCTTCTTTTCTTCCTCACCTCTTTCGTACACTCTAATCTCTCTACTCTCTTTGTTTATCTGTTTTTGTCTCTTTGCTGTCTTGTTTACTCTCACTGGTTTCATTTAAATTTTTTTTTTTTTTTTGTAGGAGCCAAAGGAACGCCTCGGATGTCACCCTCAGACAGGCTTTGCAGACATCATGGCCCATCCTTTTTTCCGAAATGTAGACTGGGATCTTGTGAGTCACCGCTATCTCTGTTTCCTTTATCTGACTTATTGGATGTTTTGACTCGAGCCCACAGCGGAAGCATGAGTCATTCGCTGTAGCCTGATGCTAGTGAAACTAAACAGAGGACTTTCTGGAGCCTGAAGAACTATTTAGTGTTGTTTATGACCTTGAGTAACCATCCATTGGATTACTCATTCATGTAATTTGACGTGCGCACTATTACCACTTCAAATATCATTTCAGGAACATCATCTTTAAAAGTAGTCAATATGTACACCTGTATTTTTTCCACACCTGCTGTTATTTTTTTTTATTTTTTTTGCATAATTTATAAAAAAAAATTTCTGTAGGATTTTGTGAGTCTTTAGGTTGTGGTCCTACACTATTATTAGTTTAGTATCATCATCATCGTCAATAAGACAGTAATATACAACATAGGGGTTTGAAATGGCATGAGAGTGTTTTAAATAATATTTAAATTGTAGTTCACATATTTTTACACATTCATTTTATGAATTCTTATCAAATCTTAGAATCTAAAAAATCTAGCAAATGAGAAGTGACCCTTTTAGCAGTTCATGGTTGTATCATGACATGAACTATCACGTGTAAGGCCGGTGAATTAATGAAGGTGATAAGGTGTCAAATCATTGATTTTTCTGGCCTGAGGTTGTGACAGTGAACTGTATCATGTGTGAGGCAGGTTTAAATGATGTCAAACCAGCAGACGAGACTCAGACGAACACAGTGACCTCTTGTCCCTGTTTGGTCTGGGTGAACACACACACAAAGTGGCGGTCAGGCAGTTTGAAGGGCTCAGATTACACTTTCTACTCAGACAGGATGCAGTGCCCGTGTCGGCATGCAGGGGGAGCAGATCCTGACCTTGCAGCCCTGTTAGGTTTACAGCATAGAGAAGGCCAAACTAATAGCAGCACTGAACAAATCGTGGAAAGGATCAGTTTGCCTAAATATAATATTGAATCCTTGCTGGGATTGCTCTTCAGTGGTTTTTGAAGAAAACAAGAAAGGAAAAAAAACTTACTGACCCCAAACATTTAAACAGTGGTATATTGTTACAAAAGATCTCTATTTTGAATAACTGCTGTTCTTTTTAATTTTTATTCATCAAAGAATCCTGAAAAAATATCAAGCGTTCCAAAAAATCTGAAAAAAGTCCCGCAAAATCCTGGAGGGACTGAATAATACTGTTTTTACTATTTTTTTGAGTCAAATAAATGCAGCCTTGATGAGCATGAGATTTTTTTTTTTTTCTTTCATTTCTTTCAAAACTATTGCCATTTGCAATTCCTGATTAATATTAAGTAAGATGATCACTGCGTGCTGAATTGTGAGACTGCTTTATGAGACAGTCACAGTCGTTAATTGACTCATGTTAACTGTATTTCAGATGGAGCAGAAGCAAGTGGTTCCGCCCTTCAAGCCCAACATCTCCGGCGAGTTTGGGCTGGATAACTTTGATGCCCAGTTCACCAATGAGCCCATTCAGCTCACGCCTGACGATGAGTGAGTGTCTGTTCATGTGTATCTGTCTGTGTCACGCCTCAAGCTTTCTGAATCAGACCTCAGGCACCATTAATCTGCTTCAGATCTTTACCACAGCAATGCAGGTTTCATCAGGAAGTAATATCAAATTTACGACCCCTGATGACACATTATAGTTCTCTGAACAGCATTCCCTCGTTTCCACACATCCCTGTTTTCCAGGAAGACGTTTTACAGCCTGGGCTCTATTTGAAAGCCGTAGTGAGTTAAATGTGTCGTAGCAGTTAATACTGATTGATTATGTCTGTCTCCCTCCCAGTGATGCTGTAAAGAAGATCGACCAGTCTGAGTTTGAGGGGTTTGAGTACATCAACCCTCTGCTGATGTCCGCGGAGGAGTGTGTGTGAACGGCTTGCCTGATTCTGTTACGTGCATATCATCGCTGCCTTTATTTGCATGGTCGCAAACAATCAGAAAGGAAACAACAAGCTGACTTCATTTTGTTGGGACCAGATGAAACATTCACTTTGCCAAACCTCTTTCACTTTCTGCCATTTGTAACCACTAGTCCTTAAGTCTATTTTTCTTGTTTATTTTTGTATCATGTAAATCAGCACTGATGAAATTTATCGGTGCCTTTGTACATCGACCAACGTAGTTGGAATGCCAGTTTTAGTTTACTGAACACTCTGCAAACTAAAGGAAAAACTGACTGTGATGGTACGCAGGGCCTTCTAATGCTAATGATGTCTGATACACATTTTATTTGTATATATTAAAGAGAATCCATTGAGCATATATAGTAAGCCATTTTTAAACTCTGTACCACATGGGATATTCTTGAAGACTTTTTTTTCTGATTGTCTGTTCTGCCTCTCCTCAGAAGAAAAAATGTAGTGTGAGGAAGAAAAACTTCATACTTTGTTTTATTGTTATTTTTTATTTAAGAATACTGTCATCTATATAGAATGTGCACAATGTATTGAATCAAGAAGTTGTTTTAAGATGATTGGGCATGTGGCCTCGCTGGGTATCAAACTTGTAAGAATGGAGCAGGGAACACTAATGACTAAAACTGTTGTAAATACTGACAAACTGTGAATGGAGAGGTTTTCTGTATAGAGAGGGAAGGTGGGAGAAAATAGACGTGAGATACAACAGCTTTCTTCAACACAGGACCAAAATAAGACACTAAAATGAGTATGTTCCTGTCAGTGCTCTTCATAGAGATGAGGTAAAAGTATGTTTTTATTCTTCAACAGCTGCATGTGTAAAGTAATTCTCACTACTTTTTTCTTTTTATTTCTTGCTTTTTGTGTTAAATGTGATACATTGCCTTTCTGATTATGATTTTCCGTTTATATACTGAGCGTCAATGGACGTACGTTTGTTGTTTCTCATTACAGTCACGGAAAAGCTTTTTTTGTGTGTTAATTTTGTCCCTTTGGGGGATATCTAGTCAGATCAGGTGCATGATGTACTAAGGGGCCCTGGATTGTGATTACCCTTCACGATCCCATCAATGGCGCCCAGCTCTTTGGGTGGAGCATTTTGAAAACTAATCATGTCTGGATGCATTATTGTTTGTTTGCATGTGTTACACTGAAAGGACCTTTGACAATAATGACCAAATGATGACATTAAACACAGGCTACTTGTACACAGCATCACCCTCTCTCAATCCTCACCATGCACGTATCAACTCGCTTATATTTTCACAGATGTTCACACTGGTTTTGTGCTGCGAGGAGCTCTTTAGCAACCCGGCGTTATAAATGATTGAATTGCTTAAAGCCCTCGATGCATTCCCAGAAAAAAGCAAACGATGTGCTAATATGCTTTAAAGAAGCATCAGGGGGCTGAAGTGGACCTTTTTTTTATTTTTTTTTGTATGTTCTGTATATTAATATGTACACTGAAAAACACTATCAACTGACTGGAATAAACTGTACCACTTTTTTGTTAAAACTCAACATCTCTCAAGTGTCAAAGCAATTTGTTTTGTTGTGATTGGACAAAATTCACATCTAACTGTAATGAATTTCCTGTGTAAAAAGGTTTGCATAAAATTAATAATTGTTCTTAAAAACGTTGGTGTGTATTTTATTATTTGATGAAATGCCTGTTGAATAAAACAAAATGAGAGAAAATGCTTTTTTTAAACCTCGGCAGTATCACATTTGTCATCTTGAGCTAGTTCTTTATACAGTATATCGTGTTTCATATTTAACGTCAGTACCAATCTCACAAGTGACAATACGCATTTGTAGACTAAATAAATGAAGCTCAAAAAAAGTCAAGTTACTACATCAATCAAACCATTTCATTGCTGTAATTTCCTTTGGGCTTGAGCCATCTGCATCAAATAATCCTTCTATCTGATATGTAAACATGATATTAAAAATTTAATACCATGATGTGAACCAGTGGCCTCCATGCATACATAATCTGACTTCAAAGTTTAAAAACTTGAATCCACTTCCTGTGATTTAAATAAACATATGTATAACATGCCTGTGTACGGAGCTGCATCTTGTTGGCCAGATGGTTGAGGACCTCACCTCACGTGTCTGGCTTTGACAGTGCCAGTAGAACAACTCACCTTGTATGACTTTGGCCATTACTGTAAATCCGTGAGGAACGACGAATGTGAATGTTCTTCTGCACCAGACTGTGCTCTGTGACATTGTCTCTGTGTCCTCTTTCTCACAAGAGCGGGGCACACGAGTCCCTGTGGAAGAAAGAGTGCCCTCTAAAGAAGAGATGTGTGACCTTGTTTGATTAGTGATGGAGAACAGATAGAGGTTCTGTTTTGTTTTAAAATAATGTCATTTTTAGCTTTTATTGGTATGATTTGCATTGTATTGCATATTGTGTGTGTGATTCCATTCTTGTTAGAAGCACCAACTCCTTAAAATTCTTTGTACACTAAAAAAGTGTAGCCATTCTCAAAAATTGCTAGTAAATTTCACAAATAATGACAAAGAAACAGAAAGTAACCAGTGTTATTTTAGTTTCACTGAGATACAATTATAGTTTTTATTATTTTAATTAGTTTTTTAGATGTTTTTTCTGTTTTACATCTTAAAGTTTTAGTCATTTTGGGTTTTTATGATTTTTATTAGTTTTTTATGTCTATAGTTTGAATTACTTTTTATTTCAGTTTTAGTTATTTTAGAACAAAAACAATGAAAATGAGTAGCTGAGTAAATAACGCAGTGAATTAAATGTGAATTTTATCTAAAAGCCTGTTAGTTAAAAGACTTATTCGTTTTATGTAAAAAAAACTTCGAAAAATCATTTTTACAGTGTATTTACACAAAATACATCTCCCATTCTGAATCGTTCTTTAGGGAAGGAGAGTCAGGTGTGTTTCCTTTAGATGGTCAATTTAAACAACAACCCAAAACTCCTTTTCAGAGCAGGTAGCACAAGTCTGCCTTGTAACAGTAGTGCTGGCGATAAGCGTTTGTTTGTCTTGCTGTCTGATGATGCATTTCTATATAGATTTTCTCTGAAGCGACGTTCTCAGGGGGGTGCTTAGGGCTTAGTCCCATAGTCTGTAATGAAGACAGCTGCCTGACTAACTGTGTGGCCCATCAGCGCTTAATCCATTTTCCTGGCTTTCTTTATCCTTCATTCTCCTGCACGCAAACAGCATTATGTCAAGCTTTAAATGAACTATCAGCTACTGGAGAGTAATTACCCATATTAAGTTTAAATTACTCCTCACAATACCGGGATGATGTTATTACCCTCTGGGAAAAAAATCAATGCGCTGTTTGGAGTTCAGGCACAGCACACTGTGTGTGTGATCGCACCTGCATTCATAATACATTTGCTGACCTTGCTATCTGCAGCGAATGGTGAAAACGCCACTGAAATGGGCCTTGATCATTGGTGCATCAAACCTCACACAGGCTGGTGACATTGATCTCATAAAAAATTATTTTATACCCAACCAGCAAATGATGTCAGTCATGTTCAAATCACAGTTAGCAGGGATAAACTTAGGTTGTTGACAAGTAACAAGTCCATGTTTTTTCAAAGATTTTAGAACATTAAAGGTGCCATAGAATGGAAAACTGTATTTACCTTGGCATAGTTGAATAATAACAGTTCTGTACATGGAAATGACATATCGTGAGCCTCAAACACCAATGTTTCCTCCTTCTTATATAAATCTCATGCAAACAAAAGACCACTGAAAAATAGGGAAATCGGAACATAACACCGACTGTGACGTAAGAGACGGGATCACTAAAAGTTACGCCCCCAACATTTGGATATACCCGCCCATGTTCTGGGCCAGCCGAATCATCAGAAGTTATTGTGAAGAAACAAGTGAGGACAACAGCGAAAATGGCAGATCATGGAAATAAATGTTATGTTCCAGGCTGTGCAGGGATGGGTCTGTATTCAGAAAGGCACAGAAAACAAATAACGCGTTCTAATAAAATAACGCGAGCCACTAAAGGGACATGGTTAGCTGCTTGCTAGGGATAGCCTGTTACATTACAGTACATAAGATTTCACTTACCACATAAACGGAGTAAGGAGAGATGACTGAGAGGATGATGGCGAAGGATTTACAGATCCTGAGCACCACTGACAAGCATCTGATCTTGCAAAATGTGTGGAAAGTACTGCAGCTGTAGTTTACATAGAGCACGAGCGATCGCAAATCTAGAAAGTGAAAGTAAAACGCGATCGTGCATTCAAAGCGGCTCCCTGATGCCCGCATTGTACATACAGTATAATTACCCAACGATATAACCGCGAGAGAAAGTACTGAAATATATATTTTCCCTGTTTCCTTCCTGCTGTGTGAGCTACTGAAATGAGCTGCACTGTGAAACAGCCAATCAGAGCACAGCTCAATGTTGAGCTGCACTGTGAAACAGCCAATCAGAGCACAGCTCAATATTATTATTCATGAGCCTTCCAAATAAGGTAATAACAGAGCATTTCATTCTAGGGAGAAATCCTAGGGTTGTAAATGGACATGTAAAACCGTTTCTTTAGAATTTTTGCCCTTACCTAAGCCACATACCTTCTATGTAGATATCAGAGAACAATTTAAAATATTGTATCAATGCATTCTATGGCACCTTTAAAAAACATATATATATATATATATATATATATATATATATATATTAAAAATAGTATTTTTATTTAGTAAAAAATGTAAAAAGAATAAGTATGTGTGTATTGTTATATACAGTAATCAGCATTTGAAGTGGATCAAAACCTTTCATCAAAGTTGTCCTAAAACAAAAACAACACCCATTCTTGTCTTAGGACAACTTTGATGAACCTTTCTGATCCACTTCAAATGTTGACTACTATAGTTGACAGGCAACATGTATATATATATATATATATATATATATATATATACACACACACACACATACACACACACTTGTTCTGCTATCCTTGTGGGGACTCTCATTGGCATAATGTTGTTCTGCTGTACAGACCGTATTTTCTATCATCCTACACCAACCCTACACCTAAACCTACCCCTTACAGGAAAAATTTCTGCATTTTTACATTTTCAAAAAACTTCATTCTGTGTGATTTATAAGCTTGTTTACCCATGGGGACCTCAATTTAGGTCCCCACCGTGACACAAGTCCCCATGAGGCTGTGTGTATTCAGGTCTAAGTCCCCACCAGGATAGAAAAAACAAGTACACACACACACACACACACACAAATATTTACATGTATTTATATTCATATAATTTATATTATATATTTTTAATATATAAACATAACATATTTTTCTTATATATACATGCATGTGTGTATTTATATATACATAATAAATATACACAGTACACACACATATATTATGTACACAAAAACTTTTATTTTGGATGTGATTAATTGTGATTAATCTTTGCCCAGCACTAATATGAACTTATCTCTACTCTACTCTAGCATTATATAGGCTACATACAGGAATTCTAAAAAAAAGAAAGAAAAAAAAAAGAAAAAGGTTTAAGATAGTTCTTGATGAGGTATAGTTGCAGGGTCTTGTTGTCATTGCTTAAATTTCATGTTAATTACCCAAATTAATATAATAATAATAATAATAATAATAAAACCCACAATATTCCTGTTATAAAATACTACCAAAATCCACAAGCCTCATTTGGATCAGACTTTTGGTGTTTCGCATATTCTTACAAATGCCAAAAAAAACAAAACACTTTTTAAGCTCTTAAATGTTAGATTTTCCAAGGCAGGTGTCAATGTAACCTCTTGCTCTTTTGTGTGAATATTCAGTCTAAACAAAAACACAACACCTCTAAGCACATCAAAACTATTCAAATCTTCACAAACCCGTCTTGCCTGAACATGACCTGGGTCAGTGTGGTGGAGAAGCCTTTAAAAGTGTGAATGCAGTTGGTGTTAGTGAATGGGATGTTGAATTCAGGCCCTCATAGCTCTGCCTCTCCCATTTAACATTTAAATTACACCTAACAAATGGCTCACACAGAGATGGATACTGATCCAAAGGTGATCCCAGCACCCCTATCATGGGTTCATTGAAAAAAAGAAGCCCATTGGATGGTGGAAGCCCTGTGGAGCAAGCAAACTGCTGGATTGGCTCCAGGCCATTACTCGGCCACAGAGAAAGTTCTAGTGCTATTACTTAATGTCCTTGGCAAAAGCCTCCACAACATTTGTACTAGCATAACAGTTACTCAAACTAATGTCCATAAACATGTCTGGGTGGTTTATAATTAGGTCAGTTCAGACATCATATCCGATAATGTTCTTTTTAAGCTTCTACTTCTACAAGATGAAAAATCTGTTGAAGTACATGACATATTTTAATTTTAAATCTAAACAAAAAAAAAATGTTCATTGAAATATATAGTGCTGGGCAACGATTAATCACGATTAATCGCATCCAAAATAAAAGTTTTTGTTTATATAATATATGTGTGTGTACTGTGTATATTTATTATGTATATATAAATACACACACATGAAGTATATATTTTGAAAATATTTACATGTATTTACATCTATATATTTATATTCATATAATTTATATTATATATAAATATATTTAATATATAAACATGACATTTTTCTTAAATATATACATGCATGTGTGTGTATTTCTATATACACAATAAATAAATATACTTTCATTTTGGATGGATTAATCGAGATTAATCATTGCCTAGCACTAGAAATAAAGCTGAAGCAAGAAAATTACTATGGAATTCAATAAAAACTAAAAATGAACTAAAACTGACATAAAAATAAAGTAAACTAATTAAAAAACGAATAAAAATGACAAAAACACAATAAAATTACAAAACATAAAATAAAACTAAATGAAAACAGAAAATATAACAATAAAAGCTAATTCAAAATATTAATAAGTCATATTATAATATATATTATTACAAAAATAACACTGCCCCAGACGCATTTCTGTTAAGTCATTGCTCAAGCATGTACAAAAAAGTGTGATGTTTACTATTAAAGGAATTTCATTCAAATGAAACATTTCAGATGATTCATTATTTGTGAAACATTTGCAGACATCTGCTCATGCAGCCCTTCACTATTCATCATAAATCATGCTAAATCATTGCATACTGGGGACATTTTTAATTTCCATTCACTCCTTTCTGTCACCACAAAGTGATTCACATTCAGCATACGATTCCCCCATGATAGACCAACATAATGTCCCTGAATCCGATGTAGACAAAAAAAACTCCCTTATTTCGAAACGTCGTCTAAAAAAACCTCCCATTAATTCGTCACATATAACAGAAACTACCAGATGCCGTATGAAAACAGATGCCTCAACATGCATTAGATTATACCTTTATACCTGAAGTCTTGCAAGTCTGAACTTCACAAGACATTGGGGGAGGGCACCAGACAGACACGCCCGCGCGACATCCGCTCAGCTCTGAAGGCTTTCAGTCTGTGCGCGTGTTGTTGACGGTCAGACAGACTAGAGGGAGAACGAGACAGCGGATCAGGAGCGATCATCCTGAGGCAAGTCCCTTTAAAAAAGCGACAACAAGCTCACTTATACACTGTGTTCATTTATTAAACGTTTCAGCAGATCCTCTGGTTGTTTTTAAATCGTTTTTGATGGGTTTTTATGGTTATGTGATGTTCTTCGAGCTCGGAACAGGATTTGTAGCGTTAGCTTGGTTAGCGTGTGCTAAAGGGTTTAAATGTTCTAGCCGTACTGCTAAAGCTGTCTGTACGAACAAGCCAGCTTTCAGATGTAAAACCGGTTTAGGTGCTGTTATCAAGCCATGGAAATGTGGTTATGTGTAGCGTTTGAATCGGTGGGATATGTATTCTGATGTGCCATTTAAAAGGAACGTATATATTCACATTGCTTAACATTCATATTTAAGAGACGCATCGTCGTGCTCAGATGATCTGGTCTTTGGGCTGATCAACATTATATGTGTAATATTTTTAAATATTAAACGTAAAAAAGACAGAAACACCTTTGGGGCGAGAGCTATTTAAGATTTTTGGGGGGTCAGGTGTCAGTCTAAATGGCTTGGCAAATGATTCACTGCCGTGTAAAGTCACAGAAATGGGTTTAAAACCCAAGCTTTCGCTGTCGTTTTGACATATTTGGGATTTAATATATGTGGTCAGTTTTTCTGTAGTTATCTTGAGGGTCTCCCGGTCGCGGGGATGGGGAATGTCACACCGCGGGCGCTCAGCGCGGCTGTGCCCGGAGAATGAGATGGCAGAGACGGATAGAGGCGGGGACAGAGCCGCGGTGCCCTTGCGGGGTAAAAAGATTGACACTGTCGCTCAGGGTTAAAAATAGACAGCATTTTATCAGTGTTTCTGGAAAATGGTTATTTTACGAGGAAACGAAACGACGGCTGCGGTCAGGGTCAGTCTATCCGAGCTGTCACACAGATTTGGTAAAGCTTAACCAGGGCGAAAATGTCGTTTTATTTCGAGGAACTTGCATTTTGGTAACGTTACCGTGTTAAATTTGGCCAGTATGCGTCGTTTAACGTTCGTGGAATAGAGACGCATGTTGTGAATAACGAATTAAACACGTTTCGTGCTAGTTTTAGCCGAAACCTCACTGGCATGCGCTGATTTTGTGGCTGTGATCTCTCATTTTGCCTTCATATTCATGCTTGGAAATTCCGTTTCCGTCAGTCTCAGTCAGGCTTTTGCCTCTGCGATCAAATTTTTCAGTCAGCTTTTCATCTATTATAGATGGCGCGTGCGATTTGATCTTTTCGTAGATTTTTGTGGTGGTTATGTACAGTTGTTACATTTTATCTGAAGCCTGCTGTGGTTGGACGGGACTAAATGGCTGCTCACTGTTAGTTACGGTTGCTGTTGGTTATCTGCGTGTTAAATCGATGTTATTAGTGCATTGAGTCATTTAACGCGTTGACGGATTCGGCATGTTGTCAGTAGAGAAAAACAGCGCACTAAACCAGCGAGAAACTGTCCTTAGATCGATTGGTCTCAAATTAGATTATCCTGATGAGGTGAATATGTTTCTGTAGTCTAGTTTAGCGCTGTGCCCAACACAAAACTGTTCTGGATGCTTTTTATTGCCCTGACAGCATATTCTTTTCATGTGCATTTGTGTGGCTTCACACTCTGATTAGTTGTATTTCAAAATTTTTGTCTAAGCCATTTAGTGCTATAAGTTTCTTAACAATTTAAACTTTATTCTTTTTGTTTCCGTCACAGGAAGCACATCAGACCATTAATTCTGTCACCATCATGCATGTAGCTGGACGTAAAAGGATTTGCAACCTTTAACACAGTGAGGAAAGAAAGACCAACTCAAAGGTGTCGTGTTTGAAGAACAGCTGAATATTTTCCACCTGAGAAAGACCAGTCATTTGTATACAGACATGGCCAGCCCTCAGATGAGTCTGAAATCCCCATTTAAAGACCTGACGTCATTCAAAGGCAACATGAAGCGGCTGTACAGGGAGCGACTGGAGGATGCACCCATTAAAAAGCGGGTAATGGCGGAGATGCACCTGAAACGGTGCAGCCTGGAGACCGTCCCCAAACCCCCGAAGGTCAAGAAGGAGCACGAGGAACACGGCAGCTCAGAAATGGACATCGAGGAAAGAGA
>JAFVLL020028397.1:0-10381 GCA_021397915.2 Tor tambroides
CTGTGACTCCCCCAAGCCCGCCGGCCGTTCCGAAGTCAAGTCCGCTGGCCGCTCCGAAGTCAAGTCCGCCGGCTGTGGCACTCACCAGCACACCGGCCGCTCCGAAATCAAGTTTGCCGGCCAATCCCAAGTCCAGCCCGCCAGCCGTGGCTCTCCCAAGCCCGCCGGCCGCTCCGAAGTCAAATCCGCCGGCTGCGGCTCTCCCAAGCCCGCCAGCCGCTCCTAAGTCAAGTCCGCCGGCTGCGGCTCTCCCAAGCCTGCCGGCCGATCCCAGGTCAAGTTCGCCGGCCGTCGCAACGTCAAGCCTGCCGACCGCCCATCCCGTCATGACCGCCGCACCTGTGCCTCTAGGACTACTGGTGGAGTATGAGGGGATGTCTTGGAGCCTAGAGCTCGCTCCCGTGTCGGCTCCAGCCCCAGAGCTCGCTCTTGAAAGCGATCCCAAGTCTCCTTCGTCTCCGCTGGTCCCGTCCAGCCCTCCTTCGTCTCCGGTGGTCCCAGCCAGCTCAGCTCCTCCAGAGTGCCCTCAAGTGCCCACTCCTCCAGAGTGCCCTCAAGTGCCCACTCCTCCGGAGCGGCCCCCTGAGCCCGCTCCTCCTGAGTTCAGCTAAGGCCCGGTTAAAATGAAAAATGTTGCTGACACGCTAATGTCCAGCTACTCACTGGAAGATCTACACTTTAAGTAGAAAGTCAATATTTATGCTACTGAGAAATGTTGCTAGGTTATTAGCATGACTTCTTGTCAACACTTCTGTTTACTTCCAGCTAAGACCTAGTTAAAAATAAGTACACTGCAGAGAAAAGATTGCTAACACGCTAGGTTTTAGCTACTCACTAGATATCTCTGTTTTTTTAAACAGATCAAATACAGTCACGCTAATGTTGCTAGGTATTTAGCATGGCTTCATCTCAACATAGCCGTTAAGTTAGCTAGTTAAAAAGAAAAATATTTTGCTAAAAAGAGAGAATTGTTAACATGCTAATGTTTAGCTACTCACTGGAAAATCTGTATTCTAGGTGAGAGTGTAGATTATTATCATGACTTCTCGACGCTGCTGTCCACTTCCAGCTAAGAGTTTAGATGAAAAATGTTGCAGAGAAAGACTCACCAACATGTTAAGACTAACGTTTAGCTACTCATTGAAAAATCTATGCTTTCTTAAATAAATATTCTATAATTACGCTACTGACAAATGTAGCTAAGTTATTAACATTATTACCCTGTTCACTCACTTCCAGCTAATTACGAAGAAAAACATTGCAGAGAAACAATGTTAGCACGCTGAGATTTATCTACTTGCAAATATCAAGTTTTAAACAACAACAAACACTGGCTATTGCGAGAAATTTGGTTTGTAGATTATGTGTGGTTATCAGTTATATTTGCTGACAGTTAGCAAGTTAACAAACGTTTATCATGTCTACCTTGATATGTACATCCTCACAGAACTAGCATAGAGGATTCCTGTACCTTTCTCTCAGAGATGTGCAAAAAAACAGAGATGTAAGCAGTGCATACTTAGGTTTTGGAGCTAGCGTGCTAGTTTTGTGCGACTAGCAAGGTCAAGCCAAGTAAATGGAGTGTTTGTTTTGAAGGTTGTTTGTCAGGGTATTGGAGGAGACCCATGTTCGCGTGTGTGATGCTGGAGGTGGTGGGGTGGGCCGGCCTGTTTTGATGGATACAGAAAGCATGCTAGTCCCTCAGCAATTAGCTGCTTCTCCGCTAGAGCCGAGCTGTCAGGCTGATGGAGTCTCTCTGGCCTCGGCTGTCAAGACGTCCTGAAGGAGTCCAAACAAATGCTTCCATCCATGTGTTTGCTTTGTGTTTGACCTGCTCTCTAGCTCCTCTTAAGTGGATTGTAACAAAATTGAAGCGCGCTCCTCTGAGGCTTTAACGCAAACATCACCCACACAACATTTAGCCGCTGTTCTTTTGTAGTATTTTGTAGAGACTTTTGTAGCGTTTTTATTTCCTTGAAGTCCACTTAAAAATCAATTGGGTTCTAAAATATGTATATTTATGACTAAATTGTTTTTTTTATGATTAGCTACAATGATTAGATTAGATTAGTTATAATATGTGACCATGGACCACAAAACCAGTCATAAGGGTCAATTTTTTTTTAAATTGAGATTTATACATCATCTGAAAGCTGAATAAATAAGTATATTTATTCAAAAAATATTTGGCTAAGATACAACTATTTGAAAATCTGGAATCTGAGGGTGCAAAAAAATCAAAATATTGAGAAAATCACCTTTAAAGTTGCCCAAATGAAGTTCTTAGCAATACATATTATTAATCAAAAATTAAGTTTTGATATATTTACGGTAGGAAATTTACAAAATATCTTAATATTCTAATGATTTTTGGCATAGAAGAAAAAAATTGATCATTTTGACCCATACAATGTATTTTTGGCTATTGCTACAAATATACCCGTACTACTTAAGGCTGGTTTTGTGCTCCAGGGTCACATATAGCATTACAATGTACATTAAACTTTCCCATATTGTATTGTAAAAATTTAACAATTTTTGATATTTATTTATTAATATCATACAATCAGATTTCACATGCTCATGGTTAACTCAAAATATCGCAACAATTTCAGCAAAGCTGTTTAGCTTCTATGAATGGTCTCGAACTGGAATGAGTGACTTTTATAATTATTATAAAATATTTTTTAAATACTTTTAATTATTTAATATAATAAATAAATAATGTATATTTAATATAATATAAATTTTATATATATATATATATATATATATTTTTTTTTTTTTTTTTTTTTTTTTTTTTTTTTGATGACATGATTTTATCGTGATAGAATCACATTGAATTATAAATTATTATGTGAGTAAAACATGCTGTTTCAGCCTCGCCAGCACTAACTAGTCTTTTTTTCTGGCAGAAGCATCAGCTAAATCCAGCCTGCCATATTAACTGGCCGAGAGGACAAGTGAACCACTTAATCTGCCATCCTGAATCGCGTGAACACAAGTGGATAGGTACCAGACTCCTGCCTGGAGCACAAGAGGGCGGAACAGGGCGTTTCTCGTGTCCGGCAGTGGTCGATACTCACTCCAGGAGGACTGAAGGGTGATGCTGTGGGCCGGCCGGCATTATGTGTGAATGTTTGCAGCTGACCGACACAATCCGCTGCAGATCTTTGAGCTGTAGGTGTACTGATCTTATGTGAGGACATGGTGTTGAACAAGTGTGCGATGAAGTGTGACGACTGCCAAGAGATGTCTGGATCTCTGCTTTGTGTGCTTTAAGTATAAACACGATTCCCTGTTTGATCTAAAAAATGAGTAAATCATGATCTCTGAATGATGCAATGTAGAATTTAATATTATTAGAGTAAATTTGTACAGTATATACAATTTGTATATATCGTACAAGACTATTTCTGCATTATAATTCACACCAAAACAAAAATAGAAAATAATAATTATATTCTGCATAAAGAAAATGAATCGTGTTTTCAGCAGAAGACTTTTTTTTTTAAATTGTGATGTTATTTTCATAAAAATTATTACCCATTTTGCCCTGAAATTTTTAAATTTGTACATTTTATTTAAAAAAAAATCATATTTTTTTTAAGAAATATAATGTTATTCATAAACAAAATGTATGTTAAATTTAATTTAATAAAACATGAAGGCCTAAAAATGTAATATTTTTCATAAAATGTCCTGTACTGTAACATTATTTGCATGTACATTAAGTACAGAAAATGTAAATGTACTATATTCATGCAAATAATATTACAGTGCAGGGAATGTTTATACAAAATATATTTTTTTAAATCTTAAAACAAATATTACCCTACAATGTATATATTATTATTTTAAGTATTCATATTTATAAAAAATAATGCAGGAAATGTTTATGCAAAACAAAACAAAAATCAATCTTAAAAAATAACATTCATTTGTTTTTAAATAAAAAAATTGTTACAAATGTTTAACCAAAAATAATTGGTTCTAAAGATCTCATAACAATTATTACTGCATGCTGTCATTTAAATGTTTAAGATATTTTCTATTTTTCCCATGTTTCTTGGTAAACACGTTTATTTGTCCTCTTCCTCACATCCGTTCAACACCATCCTTCCACTATCCCGCCTTCATTTTTCTTATATTGTCATTTTTAGCCAGAGCTTAAGTTGACATATCTATTTATTGATGGGTTTAGTCGTGTAGAGTGCTGTGTAGTTGGAGCTGTTTAGGTATCGACCTGTCCGTTATGTGGCTCTCTGAAGCTTCTGTGCTCTTATCAGCATAGCGGATGTGCGTTAGATAAGCGGCTATCTGATTTATCGCACACCGTCCCAACAGCATCCTCTGCGCCACGCGAAATCGATGCCCGACGCTGCTTTAAAGAGACTCGTCATGAGAAGACCACCATTTGCAAAACCATTTGAGCTGACAGGAAGTTAATGACGGCCATTTTGAAAGCTTACGAAAGTGACGCAAACGTACGTTTAGCAATAAAAAAACAATAATCAAACTTTCAGCAAACTTCAAAACGTTTTTGATTTTGTAGTTGACATGGCCTTGCAAAAACATTTTCACAATGTGAGTTTTTCGAAAGAAATGTTTTGCGAAAAAAAAAAAAAAAATTTTGTTCTTGTGTTTACTATATAGTGATTTTAATTTTGTTTGTTAGCATGTTGTTAAAATAATGACTCATAAGAATAAAAATACAGCACATAATATAGATTTTGGGTCAATCTGTAATTATATCTTTATTATATCGTTGAAGTGCATTATGGGATTGGCTTTTTTATGAACGAGGCCTTTGACATTTGGTACTTTGTGGTGGTTTACGTGCATTTTTTTGCAAGTACTTTGTAACTACAATAACATTACCATCACTTCCAAAAGAAACTGTCTGTGAGAATAATGCACAAACAAGTGCAAGTGGAATTCCATTTCCTCTGAACATTAAATCACCAATGTCGCATGTTTTTGACCCAGGATATGAATATTTTGTCAATAGCTGTTCTACTTTCAGACTGTATATTTACATTATACAATGTCTCGGAGGTCTTCGTTAATATGTGTACCCTAATAAAATGCAATAATCAAACTTTTGGCAAACTTTTCAACTTCAAAACATTTTTGATTTGTTGTTGACATTTGACATAGTGCTCACAATGTTACAATTTTTGTAAGAAATAGTTTTACGAAGAAAAACCACAGAATTTCTGTTATGTATTAATTTTGACTGTATTTGTTAGCTAAACTAAACATAGCACATAATATAACACAAAATAGTTTGAGTACAATTTTTAAACGTTTTTTTTACTCGGGCATGTGTTTTTTGAGCGAGCTTGTTTTCGCATTTGGTACTTTGTAGTAGTTTACATGCATTTCTTTCTTATTTTTCTTATCATATTTTGCAGTTACAATAACATTCACATTGCTTCCAAAAGAAACAGTCTGCGAGAATTATGCGCAAACAAGAGCTAAGTTTTCTCTGAACATTAAATCACCAATGTTGTGTGTTTTTGACGCAGGATAAAAATATTCTTCCATTTTTCAATTTGTATATTTATGCCGGTGTCTCCGAAATCTTCGTTAATATGCATTTGTTAATAAACCTTTCAGAAAACTTTCCAATTTCTAAGCATATTTTGATTCTGTTGTCAACACGGCATCTTAAAAATGTAGAGCTCACAATGTAAAATTTTTTTCGTAAAATTTAGCGAATAAAATATGCACACAGAATTATGATGTTCCGACTGTGTTTGTTATTGACTCTCAGTATAAATTAAATATAGTCACGTAATTATTTTGGGTACAATTTTTAATTATATTTACCTTCTTTTAGCTCTGTCTGCCATCTTTAATTTTTTTCACTGCGCTTGTTATGGGATTCCCTTCTCTGCGAAAGATTTTTCATAATGAGTCTCTGTTTTCACATTTGGTGCTTTGTGGTAGTTTACACACATTTCTTTCTCAACTAATTTGCCATTACGATACTATTCTCATTACTTCTGAAATAAAAACGTGTGAGTATGCCACTATATTATATGCACAAATGCGATTCTGTTGTGAATATTCGGCCAAGTATACAAATATTTCATCAGAAGTTCTTCTACTTTTCTACCTACTTGTCGTACAGTGTCTCTGAGGTCTCTGTTAATGGGCGTCCATTGCGTGTCCCACAGTTGGACGTTTCTGTCTTTGCGGTTCACCTATTAGATATTTGGCTGAAGCGTCTCTCCTCGTTGCGCATCCCTGCGCTCTCATTATCACTCTTGCCAAATTACCTTTGAAGTTGTTTTTACTTTTCTAAATTTATCCCCCCGTCAATGCAATTTTAACAGCTCATTAGGCTACGAAAGTGCAGCATCCTGACTAAAACACTGCATAATTAAAAACTATCAAACCGCCAGTCTTTGCTTCTCAAAAGCCAAGTCTACAGCCAAGGTTTGTAGAGCTGTTTGCCTGGTGAGTTTTGTGTTTGTTTTACCAATTTAACCATTTTTAACTAGTCCTAATGTTCTGTTAATGCTCAGTTTTTCTCTGTACCAATCAATTCACAAATGTATTTCCTTAAAAACTGTCTAAAATTAAGCCATCAACACTCATAAAGTCTAAACCCCGAAATATTGACAGAAAATTTGGTTATTTATGGTGCATAGAACTTTCGAAGCTATTCATGCTAATCTACTGTTAGCGTGGGTGAGTGACCCAATGCATTGTGGGCCACAGGCGGTAGGTCTGGCCTTTGCGAGCTGGTTTTATTCACTCGCTGCGAAGGAGGTCGAAGCCTGAGGCCAGAGATCATCTTTTTGTTCCAGCGCTCTCTGATGAAACTCTGACCTCTTATTTCACAGCAGCATTTTAGAGCGCTTTCCTACAGAGCCTGGGCCATTGTTGCCCTATTCACATGCGTTTGATGGTTGTGTGTTTTTTGTGTATGAATGTGTGTGTGTTTCTGAAGAAAATACAGCAAAGCTGGAGCTAGAGGGTGCGCGGTATGACCAAAATCTATATCGCAGTATGAATATTTCATATCACAGCAACAGCGTATTTCATGAAATTGTTATTTTTGCTGGAAATTCAGTGGGAAAAAAATCATCTTCTTCTTAGGTTATTTCTTTAATAGTGTAGGAAAATAAATACTTCAATTATAATACTTAAATATTTGAATAATAATAACAGTCTTTCCAAAATGGAATGAATGAACGAATGAATGAATGAATAAATAAATAAATAGTTTAATACTCCAGTTCAGTTAATATTTTTAATTATAACATGTAAATGTTTTAATAATAATAATATTAAAAAATGATTATAATTAATAAGTATCAATTAAAATGACTAAAAATGGATTATTAGCAATTATTATTATTATTATTATTATTAGTTTAATACTCCAATTATAGTTATTTTATGTTATAATAAGTGAATATTTTAATAATAATAATAATAATAATAATAAATGATTACATAGATTATTAAATAGATTGAAAATAGTATTTTTTTCTTATTTTGTTATTTGTTTAATACTCTAGTTAAAATATTAAAGTATTTTAATTAGAATACTTTAATATTTTTAAAATAATAATAATAATAATAAAATATTAGAAAAAATTTATAAAAATTAATAATAATAAAAAAAATAAAAAAAATCTCTGCAAATTGATGTATTTCTGTGGTATCCAGCTCATACTGCTGCTCTCATTCACAAAGGTCAAACCAGGAGCATCTGAGGTCGCACATAATGGTCCGTCTGACTTATTTATGAAGGTAAACACTGATTTTTTTTTCTTTCACTTGCTGTAGACGTTTTGTGTCTTTGACTGGATCTGAACACACAGACGTATGAACTAGATTAAATGCAGTCGCTGATTCAATTGTGGTCAAACGCATTTCAGAGCATCTACAGTTTTAAAAAAAAGACCATGTGACCTTGTTTCTTCAGCGTGCCCATGATGCATTGTGTCTGATTCACTGGCTGAGATTTTAAAGACTACTGGTTATAAATAGCATGAGACCAATCATGAATGTGAATGCAAAGCGGTGTTAACATATGCAGGAGTTGATTGTGCGCAGCCATCAAGATACGAGAATGCAGAGCAATTGCTGACTCAAATACACTGGACTATTTCATGAAAAACCCATTTAACTTACGTTTAAAGAGCAAAACAGAGCAATAATTAAACCTTTTTGTCACTTTTTGGAGCTGAAAGCTGAAAAGATTCATTCAGGTTCACTACATATTTTGTTGTTTAAAAAAAGAGCAGCTTGAACATTATGCTAAACATCTCCTTTTGTATCCCACAAAAAGAAAGATGAATTTTCAACAACATAATGAGGAAATTACATGTTTTATTTTTTGACGATTTTTTATTTGTGTGTATAAAATATAATAATTTGCAAATTAATTTAACATAAATTAACACTGTATACATTTAATTATTCAATTATAGTGTATATATAAAATGGTATTTCATATAGTAAATTAATTTTCATTAAAAACATTTAGAATATAGAACTATATAATATTATTAGAATATATAACGTATACAATATTATAATTAATATATTATATAATTACCAAATTATGTAATTATAAATGTAATATTTATACAATACTTATATAATTTTATGTAAATTAATTTAATATATAGTTCTGTATAAAATATAATTTGACCTATCTAAATTACATTTAAATAAAAAAAAATATAATATATATTTATACAATATATAATGTAGTCATTTATTTTATAATATATTATAATTCAAATACATAATTGAATAATTTGTAATATATATGTATTGTGCTCGAATGGTTGAATACACTGAAGTGACAGATTCCCAAACAAAGAGCATTATGGTAAAACGTTTCTCTTTTCACATATATTCCCCAATCACATGCTGGCTATAATGTTTAATAAGCCTGAAATTCACATTCAATCATTTCATTTTTGAGGTGGTGTGTAATTACATTAATTTGAAATCTCTTGGCTCGTGAAGCCGACAGACTCTTTGAGAAGCGCCTCTTAAAACACTTAATTGAAGCAAAGACTGACTCACCAGCATTAAGCAATTAGCCGCCTTTGATAGACAAAACCTGCCGTAATCTCATTAGTCTTTTAATAGACAAATTGCAGGGGTTTGAAAAGACGGGTAAAGTCTGACTCTTGCACGGAGACAGAGCGGGAAAATACGGCTCTCTAAATGAACTTTATATGATTTATTTTGGAGTATTAGCATTATAGTGTATGAACAGAGGCCGCGGCGCATATATGCTCCATTAATAGCGGCAAAACACGGCATTAAGCTGCCGAAATGTCCTGAAGCGCGGGATAATGTCAGCCTGTAGTTTCTCACATCAAAACAAACCAAATAAGCAGCAGCCCCGGATCCTTGCGACAAAACATTATTGTTTTCCTCTCACCTCTAATAGGATCTCTCGCGTGTCTGCAGCGCGCTGAATTACTACCGAATAACGGCAATAAAGCAGAGACAGCAGCGGGGGTTTCCGCGGATCTCTCTCCAGCGGGCCGTCCAGCTTTATGAGCGGCTCGTTTGCGATATTGGACCTTTCTATCATCCCGCTAGCGGACAGTGGCGGATCACGGGCCTGGAAAGCTGTTGTAACTGGACTGGAGGCGAGGATTGTGGGTGAGGAAGAGGAGAGGAGCGGCGCGTTCGGCCGTTAAAGCCGTTACTCAGCCGGAAGAGGAGGCCGTTTAAAAATTCGCGCGCTTTTATGGAGCATGGTGTGAAACTGGAGTTATGAAAGCTGTGTGTAGCCTGTAGTTTTCACAACTAAAGTTTCACACTAGCTTCTCTAACATAATAGTGTTTACTTAAAAGTGAAGTGTGTATTATACGTGTATACATGTTTGCTATCCTCTCATGTTGTTATATATTAGTTGTTTTATGAAAATGTCAAAGTATATTGTTTTCTAAGCACGTGTATTTATAGCATAGCTTTCATAAAACAAAATGTATTAATTATAAGTTAATGTTTATATATTTATAGTTATATATAGTTTTATTATATTAACATTAATTTTATAATTAATTTTTTTTATTTTACAAAAACATTATATACAGTGCCTTGCAAAAGTATTCAAACCCCTTCAATTTTTTTTTTTCACGTTTTATGTTGCAGCCTTATGTTAAACTGCATTAAATAACTTTCTTTTCCACCATAATGGCAAGCAAAAACAGAACTGTCACAACTTTGTAAATTTATAAAAAAAATTAAAAAATCTGAAATAAGTATGTTGCATAAGTATTCAAACCCTTAACTCAGTACTTAGCTGAAGCACCTTTATAGCCTTTTTTGTTTGATGCGACAAGCTTTGCTCATCAGCATTTGGCAATTATCTGCCATTCTTCT
>JAFVLL020028402.1:7937-80809 GCA_021397915.2 Tor tambroides
AGTCGGACTAAATTTCTAACCGGCATGCACTGCTTCAAGTCAGCCGCCGATCGGTCTGCTAAGTGCTGCATGAAGTCGAACGCACCTATTGGCAGGCCCTCACGGAATGTCTAAAATAAAAGTTATTATTATGAATAATAAGAATTTATTATTATTATTAGGTGATTATTATAAATATTTATTTGCAACAACTGAATGTCAAGGTAACATTTGGTCAGCCAGACCCTTTGTCTGGGAGGTCCAAACGCTTACACGAGAGTAATCCTACTCCCTTCATAGAACTCACTTAAAGCGCTCTGCCCTTCGAAGGGAGTAGGAAGTAGAGCATAGGGATCATGCTCAAGTTTGGAATTCGCCCCTAGTGTTTGGTGTATCCATGGTAACGGAACTCTAGGCGATCACCTGCATCGACGGTTCTGCTGATTTTAGGATGAGTCAGCCTTGTAAATATAGCAACAAAGTACTCATTGGTAATTGGGCGGAGGAGAGATTACATGTAGGTATATTTTTTGCTTCATCAAGATTAATTTAATTTTGTATTCACAGTTTATAGATAGAATTGTGTTGTGTGGATTTCACTTAATTTTCTTGTGATCTCGATATAGGCTGACAAAAGTTGTTTTATCGTTATCACAACTTCATTTTCTCGAGATTTCGACATAAAAGTTGTTTTATCGTTAACACGACATGATTTTTTTCTTGATTAGGACATACGTAACAAAAGTTGTTTTCATTCCACAATTATTATTGTTTGATTTTATAACAAAATGCATGGGCATTTTGATCGACAAATGCTATTTTTAATATAATTTTGTGGGTATTTCAGCAAAAATAATAAAGTCTACAATAGAGTTATCAATCAAATCACTGTTGAAGAAGCAGTAAGTTAGGATACAACGGGGTTAAAGACGCATTTTACTTGTTGCATTTTACATTGGCTGGTCGACTTTTCCTTATGTTGACATGGCTAAATTCAGATGGTGAATATCATATTTAGTTGGGCGTCTACTTTATAGGTAACTTAATCACCATATTTAGAAAGAAACCATCATATTTATTAGTCATATCATATAATATCATTTATTTTTACTGCTGTAAAGCTATATTAAATTATTATGCTATCTACTTCAATGTTTTCAGAATGTTTACTTTTTAAAATAATTGTGTTTCTTTGTTTTAAAAATGAATATATTTTAATCAGTAAGTTACTCTAAACTGATACTGAAGCTAAATGTCATTATGCAGTACTACTGTTTCTGCTATAATTTTATACTTAAAACTCAGAAATAGTACAGCTAGTATGCTTTACTGATTTTTAAATTTTTTTATTTTATTTTATTTTATTAATTTTTTTTGCCTTTGGCCATAGTACTTTGAAGTCAGCATGAACTGAAAGTTGATTTTCTTTCGTATTGTAAGAATATCCTTCCATATAAAGGCTTGCTGAATGAGAAACTAAAAATGTAGGGATTGAATGTTGTTCAACAGGATTTGTCTGGATTGCCCTAAAAACTTAAATTATTTGATAGTAAATATACAGAAAATGCTCATCCACATTGCCTAGTCCTTGCATTTGCATGTAAATGGTTTGGTGAAGATCTGATAAAAACCTATTGGCTCAAAAAATTCATAATAATGTATAGTTGGGTTACATACTGAGATCAATAATTTTGTTTCTATATCCAACATTATTGAATTCAAAGTTGCTGATTTATTTCAATATTGCATTAAATATGTTTTTAGCTTCCAACATATATTGGTGATTATTATTTAGAGACAATCTCTAATCGTTCTTGTTTCGAGTATTTAACACACTACTTAAGCACTTGTCAGTATGCAATGTGTAAACCCTGAAAGGGGTGCAGTTCCTCAGACAGTGCTCAGATCCATGCAAAAGCGATTAGCGCTGCTGATCAGCCTGGTCAGCACAGACTGGAGGCAGACAAATGGGATTGATGCAAGTCGTTCTGCAGTCCCCAAGTCAGGAACAGACCTGAGAGAGTACATCTACGATCAATAAGGGACCGCAAGCTCTGCTGAGCATGGGATTTGTCTGCTGAGTGTTTCTGTATTTCTTATATGTGTGTGTGGTGAGACAGTTCACTCGGGACTGCGAGACGGCGAACAGCAGCTACAGGATGGACTACACACCCCACATGTCACACAGGCCCGATGCTGTCATGTGCCAAAGGGCTTTTCGCAGATCAGAGGTTTGGGACAAATTCATCAGTTCATGCATCATTTACCAGACATCACAAACACAACAGTGAGCAAATCATGTTCGGTTTTGATGATGGTCGACAGGTGTACATAGATGTGAAACATGTTATCCAAAATAACAGTCCTTTGCATCTTCTTGGAGTTCTGAACTGTCATTGTAAAACTCTGAATAATAAGTGTGATACTTTGTTTTGTAATCTATCTCTTCAAGTGACTTCAAGTGTTTAAAGTAAAACTGACTTTCAAACTAAGTTGCAAAAACTTTGGTAGTAGAGGGAGACAATTCATTGCATGCTAATGCATATTTCACATTTATGATTACTCAGCACTCTGGAAAACTTGATTTTGATTGCGCTGTATTTTAGACCACTCATCTGGGTAACAAAAACCAGTGCTACTTTGCAGCTAGTGCCATTTTGCTTGTTATTTGTCAATTGTAGCAAAAATTAAGAATACTAAGTATTAATTAATACTGTTAATTTTAATACATATTACTGTAATATTGGTACAGTGTTCAACTTGTTAGGTGAATTGTTTTGTACATTGTTATGGGCTATTTTTTTCTTTGCGGATGTTTTAAGATAATATACGAGTAAAATTATAATATAATTTAAACTAACTATCAGTATTGTCCACATATTTCTTTTTTATTAGATGACTTTGTGTAATAGAGTGCTGCAGAGGTGACACAATTTTTGTGGTTCTCTCAACAAAAACCCTGAAGGGTTTTCCATTGTCTTTTGGATTACTGCAGAAAATAAACTCTGTGAGCAACAAATTTTATGATTCTTACACGCTCTTAAACCCATTTAAACAACTCAGTGATTTCAGGATGATACTGTAGAAATGAAAGTGCAAAACCTTTTTTTTTTTTTTTTAAATATCATCTCTATCAAGCATTCCATAAGCAATGTATGTTTAGTTGTGCATTGTGACTGATCCGTTCTGTCCTTCACTGGTCTGATAATGTCTGTGGATTTAAATCCATGCTTTAGGGTCTTCCCTTAAGGCAGTTATTTTCTCATCATGACGTCCCCTCCTCCCACTGCCTGGTGTCACAGTATGATGAGTCGTACGGGCGGCAGGCCTCCTCCTCCCTGCCCACACTGCACTCCTGGAACTCTTTCAAACTGGCCAGGGTCCCAGAGTACCAGATCACCAACCACAGAAGGATACATTCTTTGACTCCAGAGGGCTAATGTGCCTGGGCTTCAGTTTTGTTCACGTTAGCATCCCTGAAAACATTGAGAGAATAAAAGGTGTAATAGCATAGCTGGAGCATTTTGAAGCTCAGCGCCTTGGGTATTTTTTTTACTTGCTATGAGCATAGACAGAAAATTACTGCGGTAAATGTGAATGAGAAATTGATGTCTGTTATTTTGTCAGTGGGTAATTTAAATGAATAGTTCACTCAAAGTTAAAATGGTCATTTACTCACATGCATGTTATTCCAAACCCATATTATTTCATTCGTTTTCAAGCTTAAAACAGGTGGAAATACCCTAAAAGCGATTCTCATGAATCACTTTTATTTGCGTATTTCATTCAAAGTGACCTCTGTTCTCATAAAAGTTCATTAGAAAAGTGGTGATGTCTGATTGATTTTTTTTTTTCGAGTCAGATGCTGCGTCCCAATTTGCCTACTTATACTATGCCCTAAAAGTATGTACTCTCTTTGTGAAGAAAAAGTACATGCTTTTGAGTTTGTAGCAGAATTGTAGGCAAGGTTTGGGACATACTACTGCATCATAACTGCATCTTTAATGGACCGCTCTGTGGCTTAGTTACGTGCATTCTGTCATCATTTATACTGCTCTGTCAACCATGTTATCACAGTTAACATCCTTCACATTTTATTTAATTTAATTTCCTACTGTATTGGAGAGAAAAGAAGATGCACATTGATCTTCCAGTTGTGTCTTTCATGCTAAGAAATTTCTTTATGTGTTTACATAATGATGATTTTTATTTTGATAGTGATGAAGTTAATAAACAAACATATTTTATAAAAGTTTACAATGTTTTGCAGAAGCATAACATGGATGACATTATTTTTTTTTTCTATCTGGTTAGATATTGATTATTAATTGCTCAGACCCCTTTTTCTACTTCACCGTCAGTCTCACATACTGTATCTGCCATGTTTGTAGTTTTTATTCAAGTTTATAGTTCTAAACGTATCCTCATCCAACGCACAATGTGTTGTGGGTAGTACTCCATTAGAGTGTACATGGATTTGCACTTCAAACGCAAACTAATTCTAATTTTGAATACTATTTAGGATGGATAGTATGCAAATTGGAACACAGCAAGAGTTTGTCTGACTTGAATGACTCAATTGATCCAGTTTACAAAACAGTTCTGAATGGTTTGTTAATTAATTAAATTGGTCAAGTTACTAATTTGATTCAGTTTCGGTGATTAACAGCTCACTTTTTAAAATTAACCATTCATTTAACACTAATGTGTTTACCTTCTTTAAAATAAATAAATAAA
This sequence comes from Tor tambroides, assembly GCA_021397915.2. Taxonomy (NCBI): domain Eukaryota; kingdom Metazoa; phylum Chordata; class Actinopteri; order Cypriniformes; family Cyprinidae; genus Tor; species Tor tambroides. The sequence goes on from JAFVLL020028402.1 coordinate 12,654, forward strand.
TAAATAAATAAATAAATAAAACTACAAGAAAGCCATTCATAGGCTGGCATTATGTATATTCTATTATAGTTTTATTAATATTTTGATATAGCTTTTATTTGTATGTTTTCTATATTTTTGTATATACTTCTTTCATTGAATATTACTGTTTAGGTTCAATTTATTTTTATTTCAGTTGTATTTCATGTATTTCTAGCTAGTAATTTTAGTGATTCAGAGCAAGCTCTATTTTTTTTCTAATTTTCCTAATTATCTTCTAATTTTCATCTAATATTTATATTTTATTACAGCTTTTTTTCGTTGAACAAAAATGTTTAAATGGTTTTTGTTAATTATAATAACCCTGTTCCCTGGTGGTTTTTTCAGTGTTGCTTTTTTTGTTGAGTCATTACTGTTTCAGTGCTAGTGGCACAGAAACTACACACAGTCTGTTTGAACATGTTCCTCTTTGTGATGTCTCTTTTTTTTTTTTTTCTTCCCTGTCTCTCTGCCTCCCTTTGTTTCTTATGCACAGGCCCCCCTACTAATTTTGGCTTGATGGCTTCTTGGCGGGCTCGCATGGAACAACAGCGGGCAGTTGTGCCCACACTAAGCGAGTATAGGGCTTCATACCCTCTGCACCCCATCAGCGCCTTCTGTTATTCTCACCACGTCAGCATGCCCAAACGCTTCTCCAGCAGTCAGCACCCTGCCAACCTCAGCAACGAGGACCTGGCACTGAAACACAGACCCTGCAGGCAGGTCTCCAGTAATCCAGCCAGCCTGCTGTGACCCTTACCCCACCTTCAGCCCTCCAGTACCACACAGACTGGCCCCAACCTGGGGAGAGGGCTTGGAATACCTTGTTTTATTGATTAATGGCACCTAAAACCAAAGAAACAGGAGCATTTCGCTGTGTTTGCACTAAGACAAATAAAAAACATACACTACAATGTGGTCCAAAAGTCTGCTATCACTATAGTTCAAATACTTTTAGCATTTAATGCACTGGTTTTATATTACATTATATAATTAGCACTTGAGGTGAAAAGATGAACTGACAACAGCACTCGAGCTGCATGAATTCCACAAGTGTGCGTAAACCCTGATGATCATGTTCTTCAGCATGATTTGAGATGTTAACCAAAAATAACCTGCAAAAGCTCTTTCTCAGGATATGACATGCTTCATTATTGCACTAAAATAGCATTGAAACAACAGTTCATTTGAACCACAGTGCTAGTTCAGATAGCCGAGTCATTCATCGACATACTCTAAGGGGACTTTTCTAACTCTCATCCCATTAAGTGTTTAATTATGTTGAATCAAAGTGTTTAATTACAAGGAATCGGATGCTATATTTTACGTCCAACCATCTGTTCACACTTCTCCTGCTGTGTAGGTTTTATCCCACTGTGTTCTTCTGCTAGCCTGTGGAACGTTCCAACAATGTGTCTTTCTGCATATGTGTCACTGAATTAGTTGTGCTGAGATTCCATCAGACCTTGAGATCTCCCCCACATGATGGTGCTAGAGTTACACAGAGAGCAATGAGACGTCACAGGGAATTGCATCACAGCACACACTCATCTGCATGCCTGCTTTCTTTGATCACATATGCATACGCGATTGTCACGGTGATTGTATTGTATACTTTCATTAACATAAATTGATTATGTGATTGCTTTGCTTTTGACAGCATAATTGCATTTTAATTTAATTAAGATCCTGGTCACACTAACGCCTCTTGCTGCAACCACACATTTTGTCAGAACTCATTATATATTGAAGTCTAACACAAGAACCAAGACTCACTTATAATAGATGAGAGAATTTTATTCCCAGTTCGTCAGAAGATAGAGCCAGAAAAGTGCATGAAGAGGCAAAGCATTAGTTTTCCTTACCCATTAAGCCATTAGTTTTCTCTATATTGTTTAATGGAATACACAAAGATAAACGTTTCTTCTGGGCTCCCCAAAGTGCTTGTGATGTGAAGCTCTTTGCAAGGAAACACAGTGTTAACACGAAATGCTTGAAGAAATTAAAGACGCTTCACGAGTAAAGCCTTGGAAATGTCATGGAAAAATACATTACAACAAAATACAGTGCAACAAACAGATTTACATTTTATATAAAAATATGTCGGTATCATGTAAGGTTAATCATGTGATATGCTCAGAAATAACTGCAAATATGCAGAAAGGAAAGAAAAAAAAAGCTATGAATATAATTAGAGAGCTTACATAAATTGTACTAATGGCAGCCATTCATGTTGTTTATGATGCCAGCTCCTCAATTGCAGTTGGGCTTTATTCTACACACAGCATTGATTGGTTAACATTATCCACACAGTGTTTCAAAAGCGGTATATTTACTGAAACATTTCAAGCACTTGCACAAGACATTTCCTGGAATTAAAGACATCAGAATGGTTTGAAGACCCAAACAAACAAATAGCCTTCACTGCAACAGCAGATTTATTTATCAGTAAGTGCTGTGTAATTGTGATCTAGCTGTACAATAATTGCATGTAATAGCCTTGATATTTTATCTCAGTTGCCACTAATTAAGAAAAGGTGCATTCCTTTAACATGTGCATAATATGGTCCTTTGTTCTTAGCAGACAACCTCCTACTTGAAAGATCTGACCTTTTTTAAACACAAGTTTGTTGAGTGGTCCTGTCGGGTAGCACAAGAATGAACGGAAACAAAATGCCTTTAGCTGGAGAAAGCACTTTCAGATCCTGTGCAACAAAGCTTGGAGATACCTCATCTGCAAGGAACCTCAAGGTAAACTGACGGCTCACACAGTAGATAATATTGTCCATAGTCACACACTGAAAGGCTGTGCAATGCGGGAGGCGTATCGAAGAGCATTCGTACCACAGTCGGGCCACTGCGTGAAAGCGATAAACGCTGATGCCCAGGGGACTGACGTCAAAACGGTACAAGAAGTTCCTGACCGCCACTATTTCTGTGGTCTTGTCCTTACTGCCCACGATCATGCTCTCTCGCCACGTGTTGGTCTTGGGATTATAGCGCAAGAGGGTGTATCTCAACGTGCCCCCCGCAACAAACAGTTCACCATTGCAAGCTGTGGCCTTGTGAGCTACGGCGAATGTCTCATTAGGAAGAGGTGCCACAAAGGTCCATCGGTTTGTCCTGGGGTCGTAGCGCTCAACCGTCGAAAGGCATTCACCTCCAATGGCATACAGATGGCCCTGCAGAGCCACGAGTTTGCAGTGAGGCCTTGCCTCATTCATGGGGCTTATTTCGCTCCAAATGGAAGTCATTGGGTTGTAACAGTACACTTTCTTCGAAGGGGTCGCTTCACGGTCTGTGCCTTGGAAACCCACAGCGATAAATAGATAATTATCCATGCTGCACATGGCACAACCTTTAGATAACACTTCCTGGGGAATGTGGGTATGAAGGTGCCATGTGTCCTTATAATCGTCGTAGTAATAAATTCCGCTGGACGACTTAACTGATTCAGACTCTAAATCCGTCGACTGTGACGGACGTCTACTCCAATCCGGGGAATCCATATCTGCGACCACTAACCACTTCCTTCCTCTCATGCGTTGTGTTTGGATGTGATCACGCTCCCCTGCTTTCAGCCTGCCAAAGAGGCCTGGGTCTCTGAGGACCTGAAGGTAATTATCAGACATGACACGGAGAGCAGCTTGCTGAAGGGCAGTGTGATTGTGTTTTTTTGCAAGTGTTAAAGCCTCCAAGCAGTTGCCTAAATCGAGCTTCCCTGCTAGACTCTCTAGTTCTGCATTTCCCATGTTCTCTGGAAAATGTAAAAATTTTGCTCCGGCAACAGTTTCAACTTGTGGTTCCTCTGGCGCATCCAGGTTTGCTATGTCAGTGTCTAATGGGCTTGAAGGGATGTCAGTGCGTTGTGCTGGAGAATAGCTACGAGGTGTTAAAGCCCTCAGTGTAGGCAAGGGGATTGGAAGCTCTGAGTCACTGGCAGCAGTAAGATAGCTGTCCTGACGGATGACTACTTGCCTGCTGTACCTCACAGTCGGTTTGAATGTTGAGGGAGGCTCGTTAGCAATTCGTGGAACAATTTCGAGATCTCGCATTATGAAACTAGAAGGTTGTGGACTTGGTGATCGAGAGCGGTCCTTAAAACTGGGTAAATCCAATGATTGCGTTTTAAACAAAGTGCTGTTTTCGTTTTGACCATAAACTGGACTGACAGATGGGGTGGGGCTTAAATCTGAGATGAAATGAGAAGAGGACTCTACATAGTACTCGTAGATCTTTCCATGGACGCCTGTTCTACAATTCCCTGGCCCATCCAAGATAAGGTCAGCATTCTCTACTTTGATTTCTGCCTTCGACTGAAAACTTGAGAACATGCCCTGGTGACCAACGTCTTGTATCAGCTGCCTGCCAACACCTGTGCCACCTTCCAGCTTCTTCATTAGGACTGGTGATCGGCGACCACTTGGACTTTCTGGACCTTTTTCGGTCACACCAGGAAGTTGTAAGGTCAACTTTGGTTTGTCACTCTTCGCCTCAGTTGTATCTTCAAATTCATTTCTTTTACTTGCAGGTTCCTCCTTTGCACTGCTGTCCAGGTCCATAGTTTCAGAGTGAACCCTTTTCAAGGTAGAATTGTCATTTTTAAGGCTTTCTTGCAAGGGTTTCTCTGAAGATTGTTGAAAACGATTTTCCCTGTCAGACTCCTCCTTTGCAGCTCTACTCTGTGGTTCTTGCACTGTATTGCAGGCGCTGTAGCTTGTTTGGGTTGCTTGCACACCCCTTCTTTCACTTCCTCGCCGTCTGTTTCGTGCCCTGGAGTTGTAGAATCTGAAAACCAAGGAGACAAATAGCATGGTGGCCACGGATAGAGTCAGTTTGCCCAGGAGCTGCATGTCAAAGTGCACTCCAAGCAATTCTGCAATTGGCATCTCTGTAGTGAAATCTATGGTGGTCCACTGGACATTGGATTTTATTTGAAGCTTGTTCTCTAGTGTATTCCAGCCAGTTTAGATTGTAGTTTAGTATCTGCAAGCAGAAGCACACTGTCAGCTGTCTCTCCTCCCACAGAATGACTAAAAACCTGATATGTACAACAAGAGCATTTGCATCCTGTGTTCTCAGAGGGCGGGGACCAGTATCATTCCACCTGGTGCAGGTGATCGCTATGAAAACACACTACACCAAGGCTTTATCTAACCCTTTAGCTTCCTCGAAGAACTAACATTTTATAGATGACGTATAACTAAAATTATTAGCAAGTTAGCATACATATTGTAACATATAAAGGTGACATTTCTCCAGGGCAGAGAAGGCACAACCCAGCTGAACAAAACAAGACATGTCAATTACATTGGGAATGGAGTGATGACTATGTGTTTATGCCAGATTATCTTGTTTTAATTGATGATATGTCTATTTAACTATGAAAATAGCTAATATTCCTTGGCTATTACAAACATAATCAGTGAGAATGGTGAATGTAACTTACTTAAGAGGTGGAGATGGCTGATAGACTATTTAAATTACAAACATAAGACTATATGACCAGGATGCTGCTGTTTGCACAGCAAATGCTGAGGATCAAAGTTCTTTCTCATGAACACATGACAACAGTGTTGCTGATTAGCAAGGCTTTGAGAGATGATATAAGGCAGCTTTGCATTTGCCAAAGGCATTATTTGCATACCCTTAAAAAAGAACACTGTTTTAAATGTAGGATATCATAACCTGTAATGCTACCAACTGTAATGTGATCAACTTACCATCAAAGAAAATGATCAGAATAGCCATAAACACTTTGCTAGACTGAATGGTGTCCTTTTTTGACACAGACATTGTTTTGCTATGTGATAGCCTTCTTGTAGCTGCACTAAGGAAACCTAAACCAGCAAGCATGCTTGCTCCTGAATAATTGACGGATGTGTCACAAAGGTCTACTAGCCCTCTGCCCCTCCTATCATGTGTCAAATGAAAAGTTTTGGATCTGGAGAAACAATGGATTTGGCAACATGCTGTGGAAAAAGAATTGTGAAATTAATAATAGACTGAAACTCACGGTGAGTCTCAAAGTTAATGCCAGACCAAACTAATCCAGAAGGATTTAAGATTTGCTGGAGATGATCTATGCAAAAATCACTCGACACTCAAGAGAGCTACTTTCCTTGCTTTCTACAGAACAGCTAATGCAACCTAAACATATGAATTACAGAAGATTTAATAGACTACGTCAAGCCTCTGTATTGGATTCCTGGAAATTTAATTTTCCAAGGGATCCAAACAAAATAAATCACCACTATTGCCTTCTGATAAGATAACAGGCTGTTTTGGAACTTATATAATTAGGTTTTCTACACTTCTGGTTACTGATCGCTGGTAAAATCTGCAAGCACACTTTATTATTAAAGTCATTAAATGAGTATACTGAGAGTGAAATCTGAAAACACCTTTAAATGTTTGTGATGGATGTTTAAACATTGATTTAACTTTCTCATAGCATGAGAATGAGTGTTCATGCAGTTATTAAAACAGTTTATACACTTTACATTACTGTAACTGACATATTTATTATTTTTTTCTTTAACCAAGGAAAGACCCAGAAATTCCTGAAGACCATCAAATTAATTGTTCACGATTTTTCCTTTGAGTTTGGGAAGTAAGACCTGAAATGGCAAGGGGCCTATCTTCCTGATTTTATTAAGCCCATAAAACCACATCTCCCACCTAGGATTTAGACCTAATCCTTTAATACATGGTGTGTCTAGAAAAGCTTAAACTGCAATTCATGTGAAGGTAAAAAAAGAAAAGAGATTACTTTGCATGAGGACATCCAGAGAGAGCCAGGGTGACAGAGGACAAACCTAAACAAGGCCATCAAGGGCTAAGCAGCATTCATAGCTCAAATATTTTTTTCTCTAATGACTCCCATCCCCTGAGACGTTACTGTATTTAGGGGAAAATATCTTGTTTTATCAAGGCAATCAAACATTATTTATCATTGCATGTTACACAACGACATCTGAAAGAAAAAAGAAAACATTAGTCAGACTGTGATAACACTTTGCTAGTGCGCTAAAAAGGGTGTCAAGAATATGAACAGTCGGTAAGCAACGACTTTAATCACAGAATGCACAGATTGAGGTAATAATAGTGATAATAATCAACTGAATGTAGGTACTTCGCTATAGGGCAAGAACATGTAATAATGGATGTATTTCACCCTGTCCTTCCATCTTCCACTGCAAATGATAAATAACTTAAAGTTTATTTCCAAGTATAAGTTTCAGATTTTCACTGAGTTTACAGGCTTTTGGACCCCACTATACTATTTTTTATTTTTGAGAATATGGGCTCCCAAGCTGCACAGAGGTAAATTTAAAATGTGGGTTAACAAAATTCATTAGTTACTGTGTTTAGCTTAATATAAAAGTGTTTGGGTGTATCAGTGCGCCTGGGTACCTTCCTGATATATAGGTCCTGTCATCCACAATGCACCTGCTGAAATGCCCTTAGACAAACATAATGATTCTGGGTGACGTCCCTCCACTGCAACTAAAACTGAACCTGATATAACAGAGAAACACAGTAATTGAGGTTTTCACAATTCACTAAAGCAGAGTCAAACTGATCATAGACCTCACTTATAATAATGATTATTATTTCATTATATCACCACACAGTATCAGAAAACAATTGCTAGAGCATGTATTTTGCTCACGAGTATCAAAAGGACAATCACACTGCAGTCATTTTAAGTTGATCATCTCCATTTTTAATACAGGTAATATGAAACAAATGCAACAACCCTGTTTACACTTGGCTTCACTTGAGCTTCCTTTGGGGGATGGAGGGGCCATAATGGTGGCTAACATGATCCTAGCAGTAACTGTTAGATTAGAGAGAAGGACTGTACATGATGCAGGTCACTGAATATGCGACACAAACTTAAGGACAGGTAGGCGACAAACAGATGAGGAGGGGAAATCATCTTCGAACGTCACATGCACCAACAACCCCCGAGAAAAGCTGTCGTCTTTCCGCTGCGGTTGAAAACAGTCACACGGATGTCATAGATACTGAACACATGAAATCAGATCATAGAAAGGCCACTGATTTCACCTTTTTCTAAAAGCCTGGGTTGGATTTCAGTTGGGGATGACCAGATGCACACAATAAAGCCATTATCTGCTATATCCCCCTTGCATCTTCCCCACAAACCTCTATTAATTTTTTTTTTGTTTGTTTTCTGCTCTGTAATATACTTTTCATTATTTACAGGGATGTACACAAAATACACTTAAAAAGAGGATCTTCCATTTCTTTGCAATAAAATGTCACAGGACGTTTAGTATTGTCTCTTTTTTGTTACATTCCAGCCGAGAGCCATTCAAGAAAACAAAACGGAAAAATACTGTGATCAAAAAACACAAATGGCGTAAAACATGGTCCTTAAAAAGGGGGCGTGTTTGAGTCTGGTTTGTGCCAGTGTGCAGTAATTTCTAATGGAGGCAACTCGAGGATGGCTAGGTGGAGCTGAAGTGACAGTCAGCATTGTCAGCGACTCACAATTCCTTAAAGTCTTTTCTCCACACTCCACTGTATGACATTTTTGTTCATTGCGAACACCAAGTGCCTTTTTGCTTTTCCGACAGGTCTCCATTGATTGACAGGCAAGTTTACGCAAAAAAACCAAAAAAAAAACCAAGTGTCTGTGTGATAGGGGCAGACAATAAGGAGGTGCTTGTTCTCATATTCAGCATGTTATTTTCATATCATCTTATTTTTTTTAATCAGTGATATTATCATGATCTCCATCTGGATATTTTTTTGTGTGTGTTCACAAAAAAGAGTGGTGCGCCCCCTGTTGGGGGGTTCAGGTTCTCCTGCAGATGAAAGCAAGTTAGGTTTATTCATGGTCTGGAGAAGGCTTGTGTGCGTGTGTATGTGAGAGAGAGTGTGTGTGGCTGACTGGAGAGGAGGAGTGTTTGTGTGGCTGAATCGAGGATATTCACGTCAGTTCAACAGTCACTGTGAGAATAAGTGGCAGGCATATCAGTCCAAGCTTGTGCAAACCAGGAGCTCCATCTGAAAGAGGAAATAAAAGTAATTAGTATTTGGCAGGAATATGCTTGTCACATCTTGGTCTTAATCCAGTTTTGCTTATAGCCCTGTCTTAAAGGAAAAATTCACCCATAAACAATGTAGTTCTGTCATTATTTACTCACACTCATGTCATTCTAAAACTCTGTGCTGTTGTTTTTTTTTACACCAAGAAAGAGAGTTTTGAAAAGTCTTTACGAAGCTCTAGTTGATCATTGATTATCAAGCTACACAAATGACAAAATAAAGCACTAAAGAAAAAACTAGTCCATATGATTTGTTTGTCATATATTCCAACAGATTTGTGTAAGAAAATGTATTCATTTAATCATAAAGGAGCAAACAGAGCTTCTGCATGAGAGAGTCGTCTTCGCTGTAGTATATAGTGGGCAAGAAATCTGTATGAGCGAGGTACTTTCTCAGGTACTTTGTTGTAATCGTCTAATGCACTGTAAAAGGTTTGAACGAGCTGTCCAGTGGTGCAGGATCACTTTTAACATTCATGCATACTACTCAGTGTTCAATAAGCACTAAATGATGATGGCTGTCGTAAGTACTGTATTATGAGCAATACTTCAGTGCTGAAGTAATTTTATTACCATCTCTTATTTTCATTGAAAAAACATGTGGTAATATATAACATTACTTCTACTTCTACTTTATGGCTTATACTGGTGTTAGTGCTATAATTAATATAACATAAGTACCACTTCATACCCACAATATGAATACATCTTTTTTTGTTTTATGGTCAAAACTCAGTGGTTATATTCAGAATGGAACCACAGCACGGTATATACTGATTACTGCCTCAAAAATGAAGTGTAAATATGTTTAAAATATAGTATACACTACATGACCTCATGACATGTCACATATGTAATTCTTAAATGATTTGATATTAATATAATTTATATATATATATATATATATATATATATGCATACATTTAATTGGATTTGTTTAAAAATTTGTTCTTTTTTGTGTAATAACATTTTTACTTCAGTTAAGTCACACAGTAATTAAAGTCAAAAAGGAGATGCAACAACATTGCAGTGTGGCATACAATATTTCATGCATTGTGCTCGGAATGAACACTGCATATTTCGGCAAATGCATCAGGCCTTCTATACAGAAATTAACATATAGTGGAAACTACTATTATATTGTGCCATTCTGAACACAACCAGCCTTTTTCAACTAAGGATCCAGCAGGAGAATTCCAGACTTCAGGCCATTTGTGAGCACTAGAGTCTTTAGGGTGTTATTTTGTGAGTCGAGTGGGTGTTTGAGATTCAGACACATGTCAGACATAGTGACCTCCCGAGGCCTTGTTCTACAAGCCATTTGACTTGCATACGAGGGGCATCTGAGGCTCAACTCAAGATCGGCGCTCACGTTGACCTGATTCTGTCCTTGCTCTCACACACCTGCCCTGCTGCATTTGCATATTCAAATTTACATCCCGTAGACGCGGTGGTGCACAGGAAAGAGGTGCAGTGAGGGGAAAGAGAGAGAATGAAAAAAGAATAAGAGAAAAACATAGGAATTTAAAAGAGGCAGAGGCCTCTTTCCACCCTTCTGCCTGACAGTTCTTCATCTTTACATATGAGACTCTAAGAAACTATAAATGAGCCAGCACTGAATGTATAAAACAACTGTAATCCATCACAGAATTATATTTGCTGTGGACGCGCTGGTGCATTGGTAAGTGATGGCTCACTTCTGGATTCTAAATGATGAAAGCAGCAAGCCTACAGAAGACACATGGCCTCTTGAGAGGAGGAGAGGACGGAGGGAGACCAGAGACCATAAAAACACAGTATGTAGCTTTAGAAAAGTCTCAGAGAGGGAAAGAATTAAAAAGACAAGAGGAAAGGGCAAACTAAATAAAACTGAACTATTACAGGTTTTCCTTGCTCTGGATAATATCTAAAGAGCAGTGTATAGAATAGCTGGTTATTGGATCAATGGTGTTCTCCTATCCTCAGTATGGTTACAGAGCAAAGCCTATACTTTTACTTGCTGTATAGCTGTAATTTATCAAACCACAATTAAGCAATTTCACAATTCTATAATGCGTAGGAAGCAAACACTGCTTTTGAAAAAACATACAGCATTTTAAGAGACCAGTTCCACACATTATACTGCATTTCTAGTATACTCTATGTAATGTGTAATACAATCAATGGTGTCTAGTTATCATCTCGAAAACTGATATGGTGATTTGGCATAAAAAAGGTCTTTTAGCAAACGTGACACTAGAGGTTGTTATTGGTTCATTTCTCACCCTCGAAATGGAAGATTTGAGGGACTGGCATTGTGGGATACAGTCTTTTTTTAAAACTAACAATGCATTCTCTTGCAATGCTTCTAAAACATGTTTTAAAAAGTGACCTGTCATGTTTAACACATGACCTGTGTTGCATGTTGTATTTAGTGCTTGTTTTTTGCTTATTTAATTCCATGAGTGGTTATCTCAGAAATAAATACAGATATTTGGAAAATCTAATCCAATTTTGTGGAAAAAAAGATGTTTTGGCAAATATTTGATCAATGATATATTGCTTTTGGCTCATGTGCCATTCTCAAAATGGAAGATCAAGTTAAGTGCAATGCATTTTGGGATAGTATTCTAACCTTGCTGCATCTCTGTAGTTTTTAATAACTTCAGTTGTGCAATTATACCACCCGCAGGAAGAAAACACTGTGGAACTGCTCTCTTGTAATTCTTAATTCATCAAGGAGTCTTCTCAAACAAGAGGCAGCAAAAAGCTCACACAGCCAAGGAATCTAATCATTGAGGCATTCAAATACTTACTGTTCGGATTCTGTGTGTTTTTCATCATACTTGGGTTTTCTGCAGAACAGAGAAGAGGAGGGGGAGTGGAAGATTAAGAGGTGGAGAGGGAGAGAGAAGAATGTATTAATAGATAATATGAGAGATAACCATCATAGGTTTGTGCTCTAATGAAGGATGAAAACCACAAGTCTCTTAGAGACAAGACTAGAACAGCGCCGAAAAGCTATTGGCAGCCAAAGTGCATAAGTTCACTACTATTCTTGGCAGGCTTCAATGTAAAATCCACCAAAGACTGCAACCTTTTGAACTCTGAGCTCTCTGTGAATGCACAGATGAGCAAACTCCAAAAAAACACCAAAATCTTTTCTAAGAATCTTCAACCGCCTCCACAACCGCAAAATCTATTAACAAGACCTGAAGCTGCAAGCTTCCTTTCTCCTAAATGCTCATCTTTGTTCTTTAATACAGCTGAAGGGCTCTAATGAATGGCTATTGAAATGGGTCAATAGTAGCCCAGTTCAAAGGCTCTTAATCACCATTCTCCCCTCTGTGCCACCCGTGTTCAGACTCAAAAACACAAGGATGTTTTGAATGAGGTGGATGATGACGCAGGCCACACTAGGCTGTTAAATAGATATTAATGCTCCTCCACATGAACCATTCCTGAGGTGATGTCCTCCCCAAAGAACCGCTTTTCACTAAATGGCCTTCTGTACTCTGTCCCAAAAATGTGTAGATGTGTATGAAGAATAGGCCTGAAGAATAGAAGTGATGGACGGATTCAACATTATGTGATTATTTACTCACCCTCATGTTATTTCTAAGAGTTTTTTTTTTTTTTTTTGCACAATTACAGTGAATTAGAATTGAAGCTTTGAGAGTTCAGGAAGGATACAATTGCACCATAAAAAGCATCATGGTGCACACAACTCATGCATAAACAAGTTGCTATTCACTGAAAATCTTGACATCTGCCTGCACATTTAAATAATGTCTTTATAGGCATCTTTCCAATGACTTGGTTGATTCAGTTCACAAAACCAGTATAAAAGAACTGATTTAATTATCTGGCTGCAATGGTTGACAGTTCACTCAAGGGAAAGCTTTCAGATAAGTTGAAATATAGAGGATGGACAACATTATGGACCGCTTTAATGATATATTTAAGATTATTTTGCATTCTTTTTGAAGTTTGAAAGCTTCAGTCCCCATTCATTGTACAATATTTGTATGGTAATGGATTATTTAATTCAGTGTGTGATGTCTAGTTATTTTCTCAGAAAAAAATATAGTTTCAATTTTGTGTAATGTTTTAGAAAATACTCAGTCAAGGAGATATTGCCTTTACTACATGTGACATCCTCAAAATGGATGGATTTTAACTTTAGTTGTACAATTTTGCACAAAGCGTGGTAAAGTGTGAGCAATTCTTCAAATTTTTGAGTTTGGAATAACATGAGGGTGGGTAAATAATGACAGAATTTTTAATTTTGTGTGTCCTATCCCTTAGCAAAAGTCGTATGTGTGTTGTACATGATTGTGCATTATTTTTAAGGAGTGAGAAGCAATTGTTTTTGCATGAATCTACAATAAACAACTGATTCACTTGATCATGGGTGCAATTGTATGTTCACGCCTGATGGTGAACTGTATTCAGCTTGTTGTCCTCAGCCTTGGCTGTCATTCGGATTATCCACAGGAGCACCGACTGTCCTTCATCTTCCAAAGCACATCTTTGATTAGATCTGTGCTCACGCTATAGGCAGATCTCTCATAAACCCTGACAGCCTCGAAAGCTCAGGGGGGAAATTAGTCCAGGGGCAGCAAAACACACACACACACGCGCACACACACACACACACACACACGCGCACACACACACACACACACACACACACACACACACACACACACACAACAGCATCAGCAAGCAATCTCTTTCTAACATCAATGAAAACAAAGCCAAGACTTAGTGGGCACAGCATCTGTTTCAGCAGCAAAGAATGGCCCAACAAAACCACAGGGGAACAAAACTGTCACACAAGCACACAAAAAGGCTATTTTTCTTTTAACAAGATGTTGATGATTTCATATCTGTGCTAAAAAAAGACAGTATCCCTTAAGGAAAGACATCTGTGACCCAAAAATTTACTACATATATGTGTTAGTCATCTATTTATGTCACAAATTTTCAGAATAAGCTGCTTTCCCTGCTTGGTTTAAATAAATAAATGTCATATGCAATATTTGATTGTATTTTGCACTTGCCATGAACTAACATGTTATTTTTTTTGACTACAATTTGAGAAATAGGAGTTATTGCTGGAGCTACTCACCAAAAACAATGAGGCGTATGTGTGTGTCAGTGGAGCCCAGTGGATTCTGGGCCGTGCAGCGGTACATGGAGCCATTGAGTTCTGCAGGCACTCGCTCCAACACCAGTTCTTTCCCATCTTTCTCAGTACTGCCGTCCAGCAGTCTGCCGCCAACCCGCGTCCAGGTGAAGAGAGGCTCAGGAAACACCTCATTCTGGAAGTAGTGTGTGTGTTTAGTACACAAGGATGTGTACATTAAGGAAAAAGGATGAAGAGAAAAAAAAGTTAGTCCGAAGAAGAAAGGGATGCACAATATATCAGTACTAAATCAGTTACTGACTTATATTTGATCTTTTTATTGGAATTTAAATTGTGCATGATTTATCTTAAATATAACATTTGCTGTCATCTAATGCTCACCTCACTCGAAAGATCATTTCTTATAAAGAATATCTATTTTTAATAATACATCATAATGTTGTGAGGTGTAAAAACACAATTGATTTTAATGCTTTATTTTACATTTATTTAGTTAATATTAATACAGAATTTATATATGAAAACTGTATCAGTTTAAACAATTATCAGCTTCAAAGACATCTTAAATTATTAAGAAACATGTTATATTATGAACAATATAAGCCCAACTTTAAAAACAGATTCTTTTTAAAAAAAAAAAAAAAAAAAAACATTCAATACTCAATACCTTTCCATTTGGAAGAAAGGACAGAAAATAAGAGAAATAAATCTTGCACCAAGTCATCAATGCAATGCTATATTATATAGACAATTTAAGCATTTCTTGTTATAGACTTCCAGGAAGCGGAATGTAAGGGGTTTGATGGATTTTATGGGGGTTAATGAAAAAACATCACATTAAAAAGGTAAACCACAAGAGGCAAAAGAATATCAAGAATTCTTATTTGCTCCTTTACAGTGGTCCATGGTGTAGCATTGTCTGCAACTATGCCTGGAAGCCCACTAACACAATACATTATTTCAAGTCTATTTGAACAAGTCCTTGCCTTTTAATACTCATGAAAGCTCACTGTAAGATCATTTGATTCCACACAAAAGGACAGGTGTGATGAATCCCAGAAATCTCGGTGACTGTGCCAAGGCTACATCCTGATTCATTGTAGATCCAGTTTCCGGAACATGGGAGATGATATCTTTCCCCTGCTGATCGAACCAATCTACCCATGTTCTTGGGTGTGATAAGTGACTGGCTGGCACAATCCATCTAACTTCATAAAATCGTGTGGCTTGTCTGGGTGACCTTTGATAATGGCTCATTGGATAGTGCGGCTTGCCTGTGTGTCACTGGACTTCCACATTCACACCATGACAGCAGTGAAATGAGTTTGCACTTGCTGGTGGAATCAGGTCAGATCCAGATAAAAAATATCCCCAATGGCACTCGCACGGTTAAAATCAAGACATAACGGTGAGACAAGCTTTTAGAGAGCATAAATGCTCTGTACTCAAATACAAAGTTTAAATTAGAAAAGAAAGAGACACCAATGTGACCTCATTTGTTGGTGGTTAACTAGAGTCTAAGTAAACCAAAGGGGATATTGAGTCTGTTTTTTGTGACTGCTTGAACTGCAGGGTAGTATTTAGTTTTCTGTGTTAACATTTATCTTATCTACATGTGAAACCCAAGGCCTTGGAGCAGCTAAGGATAAAGGAGATGTTCTTCCAAATACATTTCTATTGGCTTTTAAATCCTCTGAAATCTTTTGTGTAAATATTAAAATACAAACTGGATTTATGTCCCCGTCAAGCCTGTTTATGGTGACCATTCTTCTATTATTTAAAGGTGTACTTCAAATATGTAAAATGTGGGTGGAATAAACACACAGATCTGCCAGACAAACTGCCCATGCACCAACCAACTCCCTCTCCTAGGTAACTCCATCTTAGCACTTTTTCGATCCAAAAGCCAAAAAAAGAGGGCTTTCTTAACGGAAAATTCCATTTTAGATGGTAGCTATATTTTGAAGCATGGTTTTAAGCTGGTCTGAACTGGTCTAGGCTGCTCATTAGCTGGTCTAACTGGACACTGACGAGTTTAGACTGGAATCTAAATGGTCTACCACCTTGCAAATGACCAGTTTTGATCTGTGAATAACAAGTCTAAATCTGCTAATCATCAGTATAGACCAGGCAATGGACCAGTTTACACAAGCTCACAGCCCCTTTTAACCAGCTAGAACACAGCTAAACCTGAAATTTCCAGGAGAAATAAAACACAACTACTGTAACATTCTTTTAAATTCATGACACAAACAAAATAGCGTAAAGTAGATTCAGTGATGATAGCATATCAGGTCTAATTTCTTTCCACCTGAATGCCGTTGGCTAGACACATCTCTGAGTCAGACCTGTCACAAAGATTGGGCGGATCATCACCAAACTGTTCTGAGTTTATCTGCTGGGGAAGATTTTTTTTAGCTCTTGGCAGACGGTGATAGTTACACTGAGACAATCTCCCTGCTTCACTAGGCTTGTGGAGCTGATGGACTATTGAAGCAAGTATAAATTTGGCGCCGTTGACAGTAAAGCGCTCCTGGCTAGCTCTGTGCTCGCACCTGTTTTGCTAGCTAGTCTGACAAGAACAAACAAAAGCAGCAAACCCCTGAAAGCTGCAGTGGAATACATCAACAAACAGCTGATTTGTTTTTTAATCAGATGTTCTTACACCTTCTGGTGAGAATACCAAACAGAACACAAACACAAGTAAGAGGAGTTTAGCATGAGCAAAAAGAAGCTAAATGTTGGCAAAATAAATGTCTGCCTTATTTCTGGGGCTAGTTCTTGTCGATCATAATTTTTCACCACAAAAACATTATTTTCTAGATCAGTTTTAGTTATAGCATTTTACTATCTTTTAAACAAGATAAATTTGTACAAGAAACAAAGCATCAAGACTAAAGAAAAAAATATACCTTATACTGTACTATACTTATGCCACAACAAACTATACTAATTACGTTTATTCTTTTTTAACCTGTCCTAACTGAATTATTTTTATTAAGCACAAATATAGCAATTTAGTGAGGTTTTATGCTTAAAACAAGAAAAACACATTTTTTTTCCTTAAAAAAACTAAGGGAAAAAAAAACTTAACACTAATTATTCTCAGAAAGTGTCAGAATTTTGCTGCTCAAATAACTGTTTCTTGCTTTAAATCTGTTTTACATTCTATATAATTCAGATATTTTTATTGGAAAACAATACCTAATTAAGAAAATTGATAACACTTTAGAAAAGGGAACACGTATTCACTATTAACCAAGAGTTTTCTCTGAATAAACTCCTAATTTGCTGCTTATTAATAGTTAATAAGGTAGTTGTTAAGTTTAGGTACGAGAATTAAGGGATCTAAAATATAGTCATGCAGAATAAGGCATTAATATGTCCTTTTGAAACACTAATAAACAGCCAATATGCTAGTAATATGCAGGCTAGTGAGAACTGGTCCTTAAAATAAAAAGTTACCAGAAAATAATTTTTTGTAAAGTTCTGAATCACCAATTATTTCCTTTAACAGCTTACAGCATGCAAACCGGATAAACATCTAAATGGAACAAGTGTGATCCATGTTATCGTTTAGCGATTTTATGACAGTTTTTCATTTAAAGAGATTTATTAAATGCAACACCTCATTAGTTATGTTTCCTTTATTCTGTGTTTATAGAGGTGACACTGAAATACAGTTTTAACAACAGAGAAATCATTTGGGGAAAAAAGATAATCTCAATTTAAATAATAAACTTTATTTTCTATAGCGCCTTTAAAGGTACATCTCAAAGCGCTTTACACAAAAGAAAAGATAAAAAATAAAAATAAAAAAATAAAATAAAAATATAAAATAAAAAAAAAACAATAATAATTAAAAGTAAAATAAACATTGTCCATATGACACAAACAAATCACTTAAAAGCTATTCTGAAAAAATATGTTTTAAGAACAGATTTGAAAACACTAAAAGATTCAGCCTGTCTGATCTCAGAAGGAACAGAATTCCAGAGTTTTGGTGCACAAGACGAAAAGGCCCGATCACCCATAGACCGTAGATGAGTAGGGGGTACCACTAAAAGACCAGAATCAGAAGTATTTGGTATTTCAATGGTATTTCATTCAAAGAGCATTGTTGTCACTCAGTCTGAGTGTCTGTAGACCATTTACAAATGCATTTTTATTCTTATATTAGACTCATCTCATAACCAATATACAGTATGTATAGCACTTTCTAATAACCTTGAGTGCTCAAGGTCTTTTTTTCAGATGCAGCCCTAAGTGCTTTTCAATAGATCATTTTCAGAGTTTTTGTTCTCATGACCTTTAAAGGACTTTGAAAACCCTCTATTTTGATTTCATAGCAACATACATGATTGAACGATTTGATTTTGTCAGATGCGGTGCACCCCTCCTCGAACAGGCCGAACCATTTGGATTGATAGCTCATGGATAGCAGTACCAGGTCAGGAGCTGACAGATACATGTGTTGTATTGCACACTCTGTAAGAATGGTCACTATAGCCGTACATCACACAGGCTTAACTGCACATGTGGGACAAACCTCCTCATATCCAAAACTGAACGTAGCCCTGGTTTCGTAACCCCCATGGACTTACCCCTGGAGATCCTACCTGGAAACCTTGGACGGTGATGCGAACCGTATCCCCTACCTTTGCCCTAGTAGGGGTTATCATAAGCTTGGGGCCTTTAGGAGCCGCTACGGAAGAAAACAAGAGAAAACTCGATCAGTTTTTGTTGCACAGCATTAAAGCAATACCAGTATACCAGCATAGCATTAACAGACTAAAGTCATGATGTTTGACTTGGAGGTCAACTTGGAGATTCTCAGTTTCCTTCATTGAAATTGCTGAGGAGTATTTATTTCCCAAGAGAGACAAGGCCCTAAATTGGGTAGACACTCATTACTGAAGAAGAAACAGAGCATGCAAGGCAAACGGTGGAGGAAGTAAGATAAGAGACACTTAGAGAACTAATTCCCTTGTCTTGTGTGGACCGAATCTCCCAGATGGGTTTAATTTGGTCTCAGAGGTTAAAGGAAGGTTAAAACATCATATTTTGACCTTCTCAGGCACTGAGGATTTCTCTTGTGTACTCAGGGGAAAGATAAGAAAGTGATTTTGTACATGTCTGGAAAGTGAGACCACAAGTTTCTCAAGCGAAACTTCCTCTGTTCGGCAGCACGAGCCAGGCGCTTTCTAGCAGCAGAGTCTGAGTGCGAGAAAGCCTCTGACTGGTCCTGTGTTAAGTGGTTCTGCATCGTTTACCGTGATTACCAGCATCCACTCTGCGTAGCCCTGAGAACCATAAAACAAGTTTTGTGAGCCATATGTTTGCGCTAACACATAATTTCAGAGCGAAGCTTAGTAAATGAAGATTGGACTTGAAATTGTTCAAAAATACATCCCACTGTGGCCTTTTTTCAACCCTCATTACAGCTAATGCTATGCTTTGGCTCCTACAACACATACAGATAATCCAACTACTGAGAACTATGTGAAACAATGGCTAATCATGCTTTTAGCCATCAATCAAGCCACAGAGTGTCCAGCAAAAGCTAATGAGGCATCAGGCCAGTCTTAGTCAGTTTAATGATTACCCTCCGGTGCTGCTTAATGGATTATGATTTCCGCTCTCACATTTGTAATGGGTCCTATGAATGTGTATTTCACACATAAATCAAGTTATGGCAGGACACTACACCAAATGCACAGAAATCCTCTTTCGCCTGTTTGCTTGCTATGGAAACGATCGGGGATATTAGCGGCCAGGCTTTGCGGAGTGGAGAAAGAGATGTGACATGGAATACACAAGAGCGATTAAGAGCTTGTCAAGGCATGAATCATGACTCAATGACTCCATCGATTTTCCCTAAGAAAACAGTTGAAAAACAAAAGGAGACCATTGATAGGGCCTGTGTTCTGACAGAGCAATGGGCACTCAAGGGCTGACCCTGCCTTTTCCGTACCAAGTGGTTGAATTAACAGATCAATACCTCGGATTGCCTAACCTAAGCCCTAACCACCGGAGCTGACAAAAAAATTCACTGAGCTGTGACATTTTAGCATTTTTTTACTTTTTTAAAGAAAAAAGGGTAAAATTGCACATGCTAAAAAGCATTTTGAACAGAATTAGCCCAAGAATGCCTTAGAAAAAGTTAGCTGTTGAAGTAAGGTGATGGCCAGATGTCTGGGACCAACTCCAGAAGGAGCATTTGGTGACCCATGTCATCACCTTTGATTACGGCTGCAAGCACCGTAACTGATGAGCCACAGAGACGTTGACTTTTCAGGCTTCACTAACGGAGACAAAAATTCTCAATGTTTAGTCATCAAAACATTATAATGTAAAGTATGAAAACATTTAACTTGTTCTAACGCACAATTAAATATCTAATATCAAGTAGACCAGCCTAGACCAGCTGGAAAAAACAGCCCAAGCTGGTGTATTTAGCAGAGCTAACACTGTCCAACTTGATGACTCTGGGTTTAATGTAATTTACCCAAGTACATATTCCTGGATCAACATTTTTATCAACCGCTCAGATTCTAGCATTAGGTTTACTTATGACTGTTGATATAAATGTTCTTTCAGGACATGTTCATGTTCAATATGTATAAATCATGTCGCGTTTAACTCTGGCTTTCTTCTCAGACTTGTTTGACCAACTTCTCATGGTCCACTGAACCTCCAAGCCATTGAAACCCTTGACAGAGAAATAATGGGCACAGATTCATTCACAATCCCACATACAACCCACAACAAACATCTGCGTGCTTATTATCAGTCTATTGGGTGGAGGAACTTGGCGAGCAGGCATAGATCATCTCTAGCCTCTGGATGTGGGAATATACTCGTTCCCCTTCTGTGTTTTTGCTGAATCAGTAGCACCTTCACTCATGCAAATCCTTACTGCTGAGCCTGGCTCAGCTTTAATTATGGAGAGGCACTGACTGAATCACTGCATATTTGGATATGACTGACAGACAGCCAAGTCAGGGCAACAAGCCCAGTTGTGATGCTCTGAGGTGAGGACAGTGTTCTGAGAACACCGCCTCCACAGACCAACCGCATCCATTTAGAGCGCAGCCAAGTCTTGCCTCATGAATATTCAGTGAATGTAATACAAATTTGAGTCGCTGTCAAGATGTTTCAGTCTCATGTGAAAATATTAAAAACTGAAAAATTTATAGCTTGTGAATGTTTCTATGACTTGTGTTTCATTTTCTGACTGGGTACAGGTTAGTGGATCACCTGTACTGGAAGTGTCATGATAATAACTGAAATTAAACCTTCTACTGGAGCAACTGCATACATAATATCTTCCAGGCTTAGTTACTAAGGTAATGGCTGCTGTAAGGTAAAATCAGCTTTGCCATCACAGGAATAAATTACATTTTACAATATGTTCAAATGTAATCAGTTATTTTAAATTGCAATTGTATTTCACAATGTTACTGTTTTACTGTATTTATAAAAATGCAGGGTTTAATTCTGACTTCACAAATGACTGTTTTGCACATGCTAAGCAAAGAACAAAGGAAACAGATACAACAACATTCACGCATATGCATGCATTTCTTCACATAGGAGCTCACTGTTGTCACTTGGGGTTGTGCCAAGCTCAAGCCAGGTTTGTTAATGCTTTGAATTCTAAGTAAGATCCAATTAAAAACAACAACTGCACATTTTTGGATTTGTATTCTCTGGGTAAGAACAAAGAGAAGTCAAAACAGTGCTCTCCATCTTCATTTTTTTCTTAAGGAACATAGATTCTGTTCAGTTTATGGATTGCATTGTTGCACAGACAAGGTCTTGTTAAAATATAAAAGTAGAGAGTTAGCAAGGCTTTTTATGGCCTGCACTCTAGCGAATTTACTTTTCTCTCTCACTACATTGCAAGCAATGACACAACACCCTGCTTTCCTTGTGCAGCTTCAGAGGCAAACGTTCCTGCTCTCAAAACACATATTTCAAAAAAATGCTTTGATGCTGACAGCCACTTGTTAAATTTGCACAGAAATCTTTGAAGGACATTCAGTGATAATGTGGTTTATATACTAACTATACATTGCATAATGCAGTGAATTAAAATACAGTGAAACTGCTTTACAAATAAAGCAATTATTTTCTCATTTTATCTGGAACTTGTTGGATGCAAACCAAAATAAAAGCTTGTTCAAAACTAATAAATCTGGCATCAGTGCAAAAATAGATTCACATTACATAACACTGAAACACTGAGTTGGAAAACTTTATAAAACAAATAGTTCTGACTCTAAATATGGATTAAAAAATGGTCATTTAAAAAAGTAAAGACATTTTTAGTGCATAATATATCGGTTTCAGTACAAAAAGTTATGTTAAAATAAAATATTAATCTCTCACACAATGATATTTAGTTTTATTTTAAATGACAAAAGCATTTCATTTAAGATGTACATCATTAAATGCAAAAAGTCTGGCTGTGCTTAATGGGTACATTTTTGTATCCTTTAAGCACACCTCTGTTCCCAATAAGCTCACATCATGTTTTATTAAAAATTCCTGTTTTAATTTAAACAGCCTTTTAAAAAAAATAATTGAAAAATGTTTTAATTGAAGGTACAGAGTCAATCACACCAAAAAAACAAAAAACAAAACACAACACTAAAATCAAGCAACAAGGCATTCAATTTGATCAGTTATATATTCATAGTGAAGTGTCATTCAAACACATTGCAACATCTAGACTAGTCCATGTTCAGCTAAGTAACACACATTCAAAAATCGATTTTATAACACATTGTTTTCATTTGTCACGCATCTCCTAGCAACAATGCGCACATTTCTGTGTGAGTTTGTTGTGATCAGAAGGAATTTAAAGTCTGAAAGTCTGATCTTCAGGCGTTTAGTGTATGACGCCCAGGTGTTTTAAAAATCTGTTCAGATTTTAAAAGTTGTGTAGTTTATTCCAGCCTTTAGTTACTTTTTTCCTGGACAGATACGACAGGTTTCTGTTGGCTCCTTCTTTGTACAGATGACATGCCTCTTTCGTCTTTGGGCATAAACTATAGTTACGTCTAGATTTGGTCATCTTAAAGCTGTGAAAATAAGTTATTAATCATTTTATAAAGATTAGATTAACTTAAAGTAATAACCATCAGTTAATATTTAAGTCTGTTTATGAAGTATTTATATAGACGTTCAATGTGGAAGAGCTTAACCTAGAGAGCACACTGAGCTTAATTGGAGCAGCAACAATTTTTAATTAATAAATATTACATGAAATTTAAAGATTTAGCAAAATAAATAATTCAGGTCATGTATTAAGTTTATACACATTATGATATGAACAACTTTTATTGACAATATCTATGAAATTATACTTTTTTCTTATTGATGTCACCCTGAAGCTGTGTGATTTTCATAGTAGTGCACCCTTTAAGCTCACCTTACAATAATATGAAATCTTTAAAAATTACAGCAGTGTAAAACCACAGACCATCAATAAACTGTAAATTTATAATATTATGGATTTAAAAGTACAAGCCAGCAATGCCTGTGAAGTAATAATTTAATGTAGCACACAATTTTATACAGCTAGTCAGCTAACTGTGTTCTGTAGCATCTGCGCTGTGTTGCTAAAACTATCTTTTGGATCTAACTGTAATTATTTTCCACATCCAAGTTCCAGGTTATAATATGCAAAAGTCTAATCATTAATCTCTTAATTTTACAGTAAATACCCAAAATAAAGGCTTAAACATCTAAAAAATGCACATTTAAGGGGCTCCTCTTTTGGTGAAAGTTTTCAGACAGCTTTCAAAATGGCTGCCAGACAGTGTGAACACATGGATGCCCATATCTCAGTGTGCAACCGTCTGATTGACTTGAAATTACAGGAGATATGTAGTAACAAATACATCAACTAGTTAAGACATCAAGTAGGATAATACATTATTTTTTCTTTTTACAATCTGAGCTCAAATATGGTAGTGTGCTTAATGGGTATGTGAGCTTAATAGGTACATTTACCCTATAATATTAATGCAATTATAAAAAAAACAAATATGGCAAGTTATGATAAACAATTTAACACCATTATGCTTTTTACCCCTTTCTTCCTCATCTTGACTGGCTTTGAGATATGTCTCACAGTATATATTTTTACATTTCTCTATGTATCATTAATGTGTGTAAATAACATAAAACAGTCCTGCCAACTAAGAGCTGTATGAATACATTATACATGTGATTAGAGTTTACTCTGCTGTCATTCTCTCCTGTGATTGTAATAATTATTTCATAAACAACAGGGAATTGTGTCTGAGCGAAAATAAAACCACATTCTAAGAGGTAAACGTTTGCAAAAGAAGCAGATACTCTTCTGATAGGATTGCGAGTTCTGTCTGAGCAGCGATGAAACGCACAGAGGGAGATCATGCTGGAGTGAGACGAGAATGACGGAATGAGTGAGAATGAGAAATATTGAATGGAAAAGGCATCAGCTTCTAGACCATCCTCTCTTTCTTCGTCTTATCATTGTTTTTTGTCATTCCCCCACCTTCATCTCTTTTTGCACTGCTCCTGCACCACTAAGTGAGAGAAATGTCTCTGTTTATCTTGTCTTGCGTCTCATCACTTGCCTCTTTCTGAGGGCTGATAGCAGAGACTACAAGTGAGTGCTGCCTTTGAAGTGATAATGGGATCGTCAGGCCATCTTTGTTGTAGCTTTAAAAGCAAAAACGGCAAAAAGCCTCTCATCCATGAAAATACAAAGGTATGCCAGTATCCCATTCTTTGGCAGCGTTGTGCCATGACTTTCATTACTTACAGTATAAACAAGTGAACGCAACAAGCCAATTTTACTGACACAAATATAGATGCAACAAGCAGTTTGGAATATCTTACTTAGCAGACGATAGACTTTATGATTATCAGTGGGTTGCAACAGTGAGATCCAGCAACAATGCTGTCTTTGAGCGCACTGCGAAATTCCCTTTATGCTTGATTTCTTTAATTCAGGTTGACTTTTTCAATAACGTGGTTAAGTTAACTCAATCTACTGCACAGACAGCTCAATGAATTGGCCTGTCAGTCACTGAGAGATTTTGCATTCTGCATTAGTAACTGCAATCTGCTTGCCTGTAACGCAATTAAGCAGCAAATAGAAACCAGTGTTAGT
Organism: Tor tambroides; assembly: GCA_021397915.2. Lineage (NCBI taxonomy): Eukaryota > Metazoa > Chordata > Actinopteri > Cypriniformes > Cyprinidae > Tor > Tor tambroides. The sequence goes on from JAFVLL020028402.1 coordinate 38,059, forward strand.
CTCACTGCATCTGTCAGATGGGGATGTAAAAGGATTCACTCGCGATCAGACGAGGGGAGGTGACTAACAAGGTTGAAGGTCAAAAACAAAGCTTTCACATCGATCTAAAGATCTGCATCCTGCCAAATCAACGTTAAAGCCGACAAAAGCACTCTTACCCAGTGTGACCTCAGTCTGCATAGGCATGGAGAGAGCCGGGTGCATGATCTCGCAGCTGAAAAGGGCGTCGTTGTCCAACTGCGGATTCAGAGTCCAGGTAAGTTTGGCCTGAACCAGCACAGACCCGTCGCTCTGGGGGATCTGCGTGTTGCTGAAGTAGTACAGGGGGTCAGTGCTCTGAACCCAGCGTGGGAACTCTCGGTTGACCACTGTCTCTGGGATGGTCTCTGTGGCCGGGCTGGGCTCTTGGCCGGGTTGTCTGGCCATGTAGCTCCGCCCAGGGCTCTCTGTGTAGAGGCGTCCGGGCCTGCCATCCGGACCCAGCAGAGATAGAGACTTTCTCAGCTTAGTGTCGTCCAGATCCCTGCTGATCAGAGGTCTGGCTCCACGCACGCCAGCGGAGCCACCGCCCTCATAACCCACGGTGGGTGAAACGTAGGAGATCACCTCTATCAACTCTCCATCCCGCTTGAAATATACCTGGAGAGAGAGACAGAAAGTTAATGAGTTTGCACTTCAGTCAGACTAAATTATTTACATTTTTTAGAACGTCAGGTAAACCCTTTAGTCTGGCTGTCAGTTGGACTAAAAATAGACTGCTTCCATCTGAATGAATGAATGAATGAATGTGAGATTGAAACAGAGTCCAACCAGCCCCTAAAATATGCTGGTATTAAAAATAAAATAAAATAAAATAAAATAAAATAAAATAAAATAAAAGTTCAATATAATAATAAAAGTGCATTTATATAAAAAAAGAACCAACCTAAATAAATAAATACATACATACCTAAATAAATCAACACTCTAACAGGCCCTAAAATGTGCTAGTATAAAAATACAATTTTATTAAATAAAGCAAACAAAAAACAAATAAACTAACAAATAAATAAAAAAAAGTAGGTTGGAAACTCCATACAGCCCCTAAAATATGCTGATCTTAATATAAATAAAGATATAATATATAACATTTATGATATAATTAGAAAAATAGCAAAAATAATAATACATATACAAATAATAATAATAATAATAATAATAATAATAATAATTATTATTATTACTATTATTATTACTGTCTCTAGCTGCGTTTTTTCCTTGTCAGTTTAAAAGACATTTAATTTACAATTTTTATTTACAAATATGTGTAAATTGATTACTAAAAATTTCATTTGTAAGTTTGTATGTTTGTAAGTTCGACTACTTCTGGTTGTTGCATCAAAAGAAACTTGTGACTGCATGAAGATGCTAAATCAAATAACTTTGGGAATTGACTGTTAATTGTCAATATGCAGGCTGGCTGTGAAAGCATTTTGCAGATTACATATCTCCAGCAAGAAAACCAGCATCAATTTGGTATAAAAATGTATGAGAAAACTTTAAAAAGAAAGAGGATGCAATAGTCAGTATCTGCCGCAATCAAAGTAAGTTGTAAAATTACCTAAATAAAAGTATCTGGGACAACGCAAAAAGTGTCAGTCAGCCCAGTGCCGGTGCCGGTGAATGGCAAATATACGTGACAGTTTCTGCTTTGTGTTTGTGTTCCACTAGCACGTTGCTGTAACAGCCTCTCTCCACTTCAGTGCATTTGGGTATTAAGATTCCCGGCTGGTAAATCACTTGACATGGAATTAAGTTCCCACTTCAACACACAACCTCCAGATATGTGTATTAAATTCAGTAGGCCTAATGCCTGTAGCATTAATGTTTGCACAGTGCTCTGCTTGTACCCCTTTTACTCTCAATCCCTCCTTTTCCTACCCTCCACTGCTCCACAAGAAGGAATAAGAGGGGTTCGGCGTAAAGCACTGCATGCTATATATATATATATATGTTTTATATAATCTGCTTGTCCATTCTGGGACCTTTGGACACTTTAAATTCCATTTGCACAAGATCAAAGTTTCATTGCATTACACAAGACCTTTCCTTGCACTGTAGCCCTTTTTTGCCCTTTCTTTATGTGTGTGTGGCTTTGTCTGGCTTTGATTTGATCTCACCATTTATGCCCCGCACTCTGTTGGGTAAATAAACATAATGTAACAAGGGTGAATTAAGCTCACGTCCTTGAGAAGTCTTGTTTCCTGCTAGCAATGTCACAAGAATTCAGAGAGCGACGAAGCGAGAGAGGCTTGTAAAGGACAGCACTATTTCCCTCCATGCGAGGACTGTTTTGGCGGCTAATGTGCTCTAAAGTACACACTTTATCTTGGCTGCTGAGAGGGGTTAACAGCGTATACCACACTGTGGCTTTTACTTGCATTATCTGACTATTTGTGCCTGCAGCCACAGGGAAGAGTAGACAAAAGCAGATGCATAGTGGAACCCTCATGCTAATAGCTAAAGCTCCAGACAGCAGCTAATGCCTAATATTAGTGGTCGTGTGAGATAACAAAGCAATGCCTTGACTACAGAGCCGTTTAGAAAGGACAATGCAATAACTCATGCTTTGGCTGAATAGAGGCTAGTTGCAATGAATGGATGATCTATAGGCCTCGGTTTTACTTAGTCAAACAAAGACGCAGGAGGGAGTTTTCTGAGCATGCATATAGTAGCATCAACGCCACAGTTTATCACACACCCACTTTTCATGTAAACACACTACATCAAGGTTGCATAAACCCCCCAGGGGGACTGGCACTGTAAGTGTACAGTAAGTTGCTTTGGATAAAACATTCAGTGAAATAGCAAACTACGATAGTGGTTTTCCAGTATTTTTTTTTTCTCCAAGGCTTTTGCTTGCCCAATCAGAGCAGTGGTAATATTTTCACTCTAATAAAAGGAGAGCGATAGAAAAAATGAAAACAGTGAAAACAGTACTAGTGTGAAATGTTATTACCTTTGCAACTGTTTTCTATTTTAATATATTTTAAAATGTAATTTATTCCTGTGAAGGCAAAGCTAAATTTTCAGAAGCCATTTAGAAGCCATTTTAGTCTTCACTGTCACATGGTCCTTCAGATATCATTCTAATATCAAGTCAAGTCAAGTCAAGTTGAGCTTTATTGTCATTCCACTACATGTGGGGACATAGAGTGGAACGAAATGTCGTGCCTCACAGGACCACGGTGCTACATAAATACAGACATACAACAGTGAAGTAAAACAGTATAAACCTATACACAACTAACCTACTGACAGATTTTGACTATAAATATACTATATATACTGTAAATGGTTACCTATACATAAATAAAAAAATACAAACTATACAAATGCTTCACATAAATACTGTACATGTGCAAAGAGAAACATCGTAAATCAAGCAGCTGGCTGGGGAACAGTGCAAGATGATTTGTAGTGCATGAGCATGTAAACACATATATTACTGAGTCTTTTGTGGTATTATGTACACCCAGCAGTGTGTGTGAAAAGTGTCTAGTGCGCATAGAGGAGAGTGTGTTACTCCAGGTGGTTTGTACAGGCCCACTCATCTGTGTGTAGCACACTTCGAAGTGCTCAAAAAAAGTTTCCATTTTTTTTGTTTGTTTTTTCCTTTGATGTGGTAAGGTTGGGGGTGTTTGGGAGGGAGTAGGTGAGATGGTCCATGTTTCAGGAGGTAGTGGGTTTGTGTGTGGTGTGAGCGGGGGGCGGGGGGATTTGAGTTCAGGGCTCTCACAGCCTGGGAGAAAAAGCTGTTGAGCAGTCTGGTGGAGCGGGCTCTGATGCTCCTGTAGCGTCTTCCTGATGGTAGTAGCTGGTAGAGACTGTGGAAGGGATGGATGGGGTCCTTCACGATACTGTTGGCTTTGCTGGAGCATCGTGTAAGGAAAATGTCCAAGATGGAGGAGAGAGGGGCACCAATGATCTTTGCAGCTGTGTTCACTGTCCGCTGGAGGGTCTTGAGGTCTACTGCACTATAGTTCCCATACCAGACAGTGATGCAGCTATTCAGCATGCACTCAATGGTGCCCCTGTAGAATGTGGTGAGGATGGGTGGAGGGAGACTTGCTCTTTTCAGCCGGCGGAGAAAGTGTAGGCGCTGTTGTGCCTTCTTGGAGAGTGACATGGTGTTGGTGGTCCAGGTGAGATCCTCTGTGATGTGCACCCCCAGGAATTTAGTGCTGCTAACTCTCTCCACCGTCGAGCTGTCAATGGTCAGTGAGGGGTGGTCAACAGAGTTTCTCCTGAAGTCCGTCACAACCTCCTTTGTCTTCCCCACATTGAGGGACAGGTTGTTAGTGCCACACCATTCAGCCAGTTGTACTTCCTCTCTGTAGTGTGTTTCATCGTTGTTGCTGATGAGACCTACCACCGTTGTGTCATCAGCAAACTTGATGATGTGGTTGGAGCTGAACTTGGCAGTGCAGTCGTGGGTCAGCAGTGTGAAGAGCAGCGGGCTGAGCACACAGCCTTGTGGGGCACCTGTGCTCAGTGTGGTAGTGCTGGAGGTGTTGTGGCCAACACGGACTGACTGAGGTCTTCCGGTTAGAAAGTCCAGGATCCAATTACAGAGGGAATTGTTAAGGCCCAGCAGGTTTAGTTTATTAATGAGCTGTTGTAGGATTATTGTGTTGAATGCCGAGCTGAAGTCGATGAACAGCATTCTAACATAGGAATCTTTATTTTCTAGGTGGATAAGAGCCAGGTGGAGGGTGGAGGAAGTTGCATCGTCCGTAGAGCGGTTTGGGCGGTATGCAAACTGGAGCGGATTGAGTGTATTGGGGAGGCTGGTTTTGATTTTTTGCATGACTAACCTCTCAAAGCACTTCATCATGAATAGAGTCAGTGCTATGGGATGGCAGCGGTTTAGACAGGACACAGGTGATTTCTTTGGTACCGGTATGATTGTTGTGGATTTGAGACATGTGGAGACGACTGCCTGGCTCAGCGAATAAATCTGTTAGGACATCCGTCAGCTGTGCAGCACAGTCTTTCAGTACACGGCCAGGTATGTTGTCAGGACCCGCAGCCTTGCGTGGGTTAATCCTAGATAGGGTCTTCCTTACGTCGGCTGGAGACAGACAGAGCGCCTGGTCGTTGGGAGGTGTGGGCAGTTTTTGTGCAGGTGTGTCATTCTGCATTTCAAACCGTGAATAAAAATGGTTGAGTGTATCGGGGAGGGATGTGTCATCATCACAGGCCTGTGGCGGGGGCTTGTAGTCAGTGATGGTCTGAATGGCTTGCCACAGGCTCCGTGTGTCTCTGCTGTCTGTGAAGTGATTGTTGATTTTTTGAGCATATGACCGTTTTGCATTTTTGATGCCACAGGACAGATTGGCTCTGTATATTGGCTCTAATATACTAATTAACTGAAACCAAACCTTTTGAAAGGTGGTGTATTTTAATCAATTATTTTTACAAAGAATATTTTACTTCACAAAGTAAATTTGCAAGAGTAATTTGCAAAAATATACAGTTTTAAACTTAAAAATACAATTATACTGGAGAGCATTATATATATACAAGCAGACAAGCAGAATTCACAACAAAATGTCACTTATATCCAAATGTTCCAGTTGCAAAGCATAAACGTGTACAAATAAACAAAAATGTGAGCCTTGGTTTATCATACAAAAGTAAACAAAATGTCTAGCCGAACTCTAATTCTATTACAGTTTTTCTCGATTGCTAACACACAAAATTCATGAAACAATTCACCATTTTCTCACAACTATAAACACAATCTCAAAACTATACACCAACTTGCACAAATCTCAAACTTCCAGGTCAAACCCAAATATTCTAGTCATAAACATTATCTTTAGTCAAAATCAAACTTTGGCCTCAGATGATGCACAAACCTGCCAAATACACAGACTACTCCACTGACTAGAGAACACCAGTGAGATCAATTCAAAACACTGTTGCTAAAACAGTGTCAGTGGATTTGTCAGTGGATCACCAGCTTTCTGACAGATAGGCAACAGCTAGTGAGAATTGGTAAATTCACATCTAACTCCTGCACCATCAGCACTGGTGCCCCTCAGGGCTGTGTTCTCTCCCCTCTGTTCTTCTCCCTGTACACCAACGACTGCACCTCTAAAGACCTCTCTGTCAAGCTCCTGAAGTTTGCGGATGACACCACACTCATCAGCTTCATTCAGGATGGTGACGAGTCTGCTTACAGACAGGAGGTTAAAGAGCTGGCTGTCTGGTGCAGTCTTAACAACCTGGAGCTCAACACGCTCAAAACGGTGGAGATGATCGTGGACTTCAGGAGAAATCCCCCTGCACTCCCCCCACTCACCATCATGAACAGCACTGTGGCTGCAGTGGAGACATTCAGGTTCCTGGGCACCATCATCTCTCAGGACCTGAACTGGGACACTCACATAAACTCCATTGCTAAAAAGGCCCAACAAAGGTTGTACTTCCTTCGTCAGCTGAGGAAATTCAATCTGCCATAGGAGTTGCTCACACAGTTCTACTCAGCCGTCATTGAATCTGTCCTGTGTACTTCAATAACTGTCTGGTTTGGCTCAGCTACAAAATCAGAAGACTACAGAGGACAGTCCGGTCTGCTGAAGAGATTATTGGTGCTCCCCTGCCCACCCTCCAAGAACTGTATACATCCAGAGTGAGAAAAAAGGCTCAGAAAATCACTCTGGATCACTCACATCCAAGCCATCTCCTTTTCGAACTTTTGCCGTCTGGTTGGTGCTACAGAGCACCGAATACCAGGACAGTCAGGCACAAGAACAGTTTCTTTCCCCAGGCAATCTACCTCATGAACAGTTAAATGTTCCCCCACTGTGCAATAAAAATATGTGCAATAACCTGATATTTATCTATCACCCTACATCCTAGTACATCCCTACATCTTATTTCTTTTTTTTAAATTCTATTTTTATTCTATTTTTATTCTATTTTATCTATAGCACACCTGTACATACAATTTATTAGTAGTATTTTTTCCCTGGTTTATTTATATTTATATAGATGTATGTGTGTGAATTTTTGTTCACTTTTTATTTTTTATTATCTGTGTGTTGTCTCTGTGTACTGGAAGCTGTGACACTAAAACAAATTCCTTGTATGTGCAAACATACGTGGCAATAAAGCTTTTTCTGATTCTGATTCTGATTCTAAAACCACCTTTTGGGAAACAGGAATCCTTTTGCTAGTCAACGACTGTTACGGTATATGGCATAGATAGAGGGATGCAGATACAGTAAAATTCAGCAATAAACTTTAAGAAAAGTTTACTTTCATTACACTACTGTAAAGAGATCTTACAGTAAATGAAAAACACTTAAAGAAAAGTTCAAAGACCAAACAACTGAATTTACAGTAAACACACATTGGAATATACTGTCAGTTACTGTAAATAAATAAATAAATTCATTTATTCATTCATTCAGCATCCTCTGCCAAATTGCATTACAGTATTGGTAGTATCCTTATTTGTTATAGCAGTTTAGTCTTCTGACAAAAGACTTCTCTGCCTCACCTAGACAGTCGTCTCTCAGTTCTGCAAAAATGTAAGGACTACTTGGCTACAAATCAATTCAACAGTAATGAGTTTGAGGGTGTACAGTATTTACTGTACATAGAATAATGAAAGTTCTTTCATCTGAGGTACTGCTATTATGTACTGTAATTATTGTATGTGTAAGTAGTATTGAAACCTTGTAGATGAGCCTGTAGGCCAACTTCCCTCATGGTCAGTCCATGCAGAAAAACCTGGTCAACTATAGTGCTTTGTATTTCATCAGGAACAAATGACCTTTGACCTCATCCCCTTCATTTTTATTCCCCCCCCTCCATTCCTCTTTGTTTCCCACTACCAGGATTCATTTTCCAAAACACATAATCACTTGTGCTCTTGTTCATATCATCCTGAGATTCTGACCTGTGTGTCATCAGTTTTGCTACTGAATGTTCACTTGTGGATAAATGTGCGCTGTTTGTGTTCATTTTTTGATGCTTGAGTTAATTATATTGTGTGTTTGTGTTTTCTGAATGAGAACATGGTTAAACCTGTGCAAAATGATGGCGTTTTTGTGTAGAGTTTTGCAGAAAACACTGAGCAAATTGGAACGTTTGTGTAAACAGGTGAAATGTGTTAAATGTTTTGAGAAACGTGTCTTTGTTTTGAGAACTGTATGAATGGTTTGGAAAATTGGGCCAGATGAATCAGTTATAGTGTGTTAGCAATCGAGAAAAACTGTAATTCTATCTTGGGTTAATGAATGTTAAGTTAAGAGTCCCTTATCTCTGGTTTATGTGCCAAATCTCTTGCAGTACCATTATGTCGCCAGCATGTGGAGCTATAAATCCTCTGCCACAATCTGGGTTAGATCTGAGAGGTAGTCTGCCTCTGCAAATAGTGCACAGAACTTCTATTCATAGCTATGCTAATCACCAAGGTAACGGTCACACAACATGCTCAACTCATTCCCAGCCCTGTTCTTTGCAAACACTGTCTCTTCAATTATTCATACTGTAATACAGCTCCCTGTTTGAACATAATTCAGTTTTTGTGTTTTGCGTTTGGCATACTTTAGTTTTTACTTCAACAGAGTCTCAAACATGTATGCTCTTACCAACATTTTTCTAAAGAAATGTGAGCCGACATATGCTTAAGTTTTGTTTAAAGATGCTTAAACATTTCCCACAATGTCCAATTGATATGTTATAAAAACTACCGTACATTACGGTAAGCGCCATTAATCATTTCACCAGAGCATTGCTTATTACTGGTAATGTCTTATCACACAATGAACAGGAAAAGGCCATTGTTTCTTTTCACAGGGGATAATCAATTGTCCTTATATTAATTTCTCTCTAATGTGCCTTCAGTAATTGCCTTGTATCTACAGCCGTAGTCACAATCCTCATTTCCGTCGATACAAATTAGATATTAGACATGTTTGACGCGCCGTTGATGGGTTGCTGTTGATTGTTTGTTGTCTGGGGGAAAGCAGAGTTTCTAAAGTCCTTTTAAGGGAGATGCCGGGCTGTCACACGTCTAACTCCCACGCAACCCGAAATAGTTCCGCATGAACGCAAGCACTCGTGTCTCATGCCTTAGTAAAGGGAGTAATTACACAGCAGCCAATGTAGAGTCTATCCAAGCAAGATAGATTGCACAGTAACACAGTAAGTGCTGAAATAAGCCAAAATATCATGTAGTTCAGTGCCCTTGAAGTGTTTTTGGCAGTTCTTAGACATAGAACATTACAAAGGAAAGAAAAAAACCCTCAGTTTCAGGTCTTGAATCATCGGTGTTCCAACACGCTTCGCACAATGGATGCACACAAAAAAGCATGTGTGCGCCCGCACCTCTGCGGATTTGAATGAGCTCAGCAAACAAACAGCGACGTAATTCTGCGTGTTCGCCAGAGCACAATGCTTCATGCCGCCAGCGGAGCGGTTTGCCCGTGAATGTACACTAATGAAAGCACCAGCATGCAGCTTATTGCCAAGTGCACTATTTTGAGTGGAAAGCTCATTTAGAGACTTGACAATAGTGGCTGTTCCTTTGGCCTCTTTTTCTACTTCCTAAAAATTGTCATATTTAATCACTGGAGTGTCAAAGAGATGATGGCCTTACTTTTGCTCTTACAATGCGGGAGTGGGAGCCGAACGGACTTAATGATGGATAATATGGGGGATGATTATCTAGCTCTCTTTCAATCAGCACCAGATTGTGCAGAGGATACACCAGCCTGGCCTGTCAGTTGATGTACTGCTGTGTTTTCGAATGCTGCTCTTCATGGTATTTAAAGACAAGAAACCTCCATTGAGGCCATGTGAGGAGGCTCCCAAACAAAATCCACAAAGAAAATTTTGGACAAATATGATTAAAATGATGTACATTCACATGAGTCATATCAGTGGCGTAGACTAGAGAAAGCAGTTGTATTTTATGTATGAGTGAGATTCCGTCATGGTGGTTGAATTGTACTCATTTTACCTCATTAACCTCTCTATTATCAGACACCTTATTAATTTAATAAAGGTGAAAATAACTTCTAGTAAACTGAGTCTATAGTTGCATCTGTAATAAAAAATTATGATGCTGCATAGGTACATAATAATGTCCAGGACCACCTTGGCTAGCAAAAAGGGGGGGAAAAAAACTAAAAAAAAAAAAAAAAAAAAAAAAATCACATTTAAAGGACTTTTTAACTCATTTTTGCTCTAGTTATGGACTGCTACAAAACAAAACAAAACAAAATAACAAACAAACAAACAGACAAAAAAAAAAAAAAAAAAAAACCAGAACAACAAAAAAACAGAACAGAACAAAAACAAAGCAAAACAAAAAACTAAATAAAACAAAACAAAAAACAAAACAAAACAAAACAAAAAACAAAACCATCAAAACAACCCCCCCAAAACAAAACAAAACCATCAAATCAAAACAAAACAAACAAACAAACAAACAAACAAACAAACAAACAGTCACACAGCTGTGAAATGTAATTTATACACTGAGCTGAAAATTGTTGCAACTGAATCATTGAATCAATGATTGACTGAATCATTCATCCAGTTCTCAAATCAGACTGATTGGTTTGCTTAGGTTTTTTTTTTTTTGTCATTTGTAGATTTTAACAGTTTATTGATCATACATAACAGCTTTGGAGTAACACCAGAGTGAGTAAATAAAGATAAAATTTCATATTTGGGTGTACTATCCCTTTAAATTCAACATCCAAATCTGCCGGAAGAATTTGTCAGCCTGATGAAAGACAAAATTGTCTGAAAAGAGCTGAACGGTGACAAAATAAAGACAGCCTTTTCCAAAAGCAGTGAGATGATGAACATGCCGGGTGCTCAGCTCACTGTAGGAATGATACAATGTTTTGAACCCCAAGCTATGAACGGTGGCTGTTAAATTGATTTCAAGAGGGTGTTAAACTGCAAAGCCATGGCATTGATTTGACTTACTAAAGATTGTTAAAAAAAGGAGAGTGAGCGCATGAAAAAGAAAATAGGGAATGTTTCAGTTGATATAGAAGAAAGCCATAAGGCAGTGAAACCAGAAAAGCCCAAATGAGATGAATCATAAGACAGTAAAGAAGAAAGGCATTTGAAGTTGCAGAAGAGAAATTCAGTCCAATGCTGCCGCCCTGGAGCACAACAGTATCTGTTGAGAATAACATTATTTTATTCGTAGGCTTAGTGAAGCAAGAGGCAAATAAGTGAATAAACGTCCTGCAACACAAGATACATATTAGATTTGGTTTGGTTTTCAAATGTCTTTAGTGACTACAGTTAGCTGTCTGATTCTCTTAAAAGCATTAAGATTGCATTTTATATTTGGTTTCTTGTTTGTTTGTTTGTTTGTTATTTATTTATTTATTTCCAGGCCATTTTCATCAATACTCATCTTTATTCAGACCAGAATAATGTTTGGTATTGGACTGAAAGTAGTATCTAGGTCTAAGTGTCTGGAGACTTCACTAGTAAATAACCAAATAATGTTCCAAGTGTTCTAGTACGTGTTTGTTTGTTTACAGTACAGTATTACAAGGTGACTTTGACATCATTGTTCTCCCTTAATGGGACAGGTTCAGGTCCAGAGATACCAAATTATTTCCTGAATACAATTAATTTCAAAACACTGTTTTGAAACACTCCTAAGGTTTGAACATAGAATAGAGGCAGTAGTCCTCATGAGATGTAATATAATTTGGCAAAACATTTTACCCATCTAGCTCTATTCCCATCGAGACATTCTGAATGAATTTTAGAGCCTTATCAAAATGCATAAAACTACTCATCCCTTTCCCTATTTCTCAACCACATATTAATTACCACACCAAACTATATACTTCAGACTTAAGAACTATTCTGCATGGTACAACCTTCAAATGCTTCAAATGCAAATGTAAAAAAAAAGATGACAATAATCTTATTTTCATAGCCCAACTGACTATGAACGTTAATGTAAAAAAAAAAAAAAAAAAAATCATACAATTCTTCTCATGCAATTTTACACAAGCAAACTTATACATACACTACTGTTCAAACGTTTGGGGTCAGAATTATGTTTTAAGCTGTCTTTATTTTTTATCTTTTAAATAAATGAATAATTTCATTCAGCAAGGATGAATTAAATTGATCAAAAGTGACCGTCAAGACATTTACATTGATAAAACAGATTTCTATTTTAAATAAATGCTTCTTTAGAGCTTTCTGTTCATCAAAAAAATCTATTAAAACCATATGATGGTTTACACAAAAACATTAAGCAGAACTGTTTTCAAGGTTTAAGGATCATGTGACATCGAAGCAATGGCTGCTGAAAAAGTCACTCTTTTAGACATATTTTTTAGTACATCAGTCTTCTTTTTCTTTTTAATATAAATATTTACATTATTTTTTATTTTATTTTTATTTTATTAATAATATTTTCTATTTTGTGCATCTTATTTTGACTGTTCACATGTGATTTATAATTACTGACAATAATGAGAGAATCAGGAAGATCTCAGTTAACAGCTACATTATGCTATGTTATGTTGTTAACAGCTATGACTCCAGCTATGTTAAAAAAAAACAAACACACATTTACACTGATTAAATGGACAAATAAAAAATACTGCTGTATTCCAACAGTAAGAAGGGTTAAAAAAGTTTCCAAATATATTCACAGGCTACTGAAATACTGTCAAACAGTGCAAGAGAGAATCAACCTTTATATCTCTGAATATGTTGTCTACACACAACCAAAAGAACCGGCTCACTCACTATTGAGGATGGCACAAATCAAGCCACATTCAACCACCAGCCCAGATCTGAAACTCCTTTGAAAAATATTATTGCAAGAGCCTCATCAGCCTCTCAGACATCCAGCAACCTTTGACTAAGATCTTTTCAGCTCTAATTTAACCGCTGTTTCTTGGCTCCCGTTGCTTGTCTGCATTAGCGGGTCTACCTGGGAGTTTGATGAGGAGCGTGCAGCCTACGCTGATGAAGCGGAGACTGTCTCGTGTGAATGAATGGCAGTGGATTGGCTGGTAATGAGGGGCGGAGCGGCGGGGTGAGCTCTCCTTGGGACTTGCACTCATGGGTTGTGTGCTAATGGAGGCCAGAGCTGGTCAGCCTTGTGCTCGGCAATGTGACTCTTCAGGTGGGGTGGTGGAAATCATTTTCACACCACATGCCTATCACGCTGGGCTCTTAATTGCTGGAGATGGGGGCAAGATAGATCCGGAATATATTACAGTGCGCCCACAGAGCATGATTAATGGGCTGGAGGGATTTTTTACAAACCGCTGGCTGAACTCAAGCGGAGCTTGTGTGGATGGTGTTCATGAGGTTGAGGTGTGTGGGCCGCAGAAACCCCACTGACTTCAGTGAAAAGATTCACTTCAAACAGTTACAAGGCCTTTGCACTCGACCCTATACACAATCACTGAACAAACAGTGAATAAAAGCAAACAAACAAATAAACAGAACTTAAAAAGTACTCCAACTGACCCTAAAATAAGCAGGAACAATTTTTTTTTTTACAGATTTTTAAATAAATAAATGCATACATACATACATACATACATACATAAAAAAGTCTTCTGTTTTGTTTCTTGTTCTGTTTTGATGAAAAAGTAAATGTGATGTACTGATCAGGAAATTAAGGGCATTAATTTGGAAATTAAAAGCTTGTGCAAGCGCAAATCGTCTTTTGGCGTTAAAATACTACTGTCAGGACTTACTAAAGACGTGCAGTGAAGAATTAGTGCTGAAAAGGCATGGACTCAGTTATTTTTGCACCTCACCTTACTGAACATGGATTTGTATTTCAGACGCAAAATTTATGGGAGGAGAGTATTAAAATTAATCACGCAACGTGATTTACTAACGCTAATTTGTCCTGTTTAGTAAATCTGGCCCCAAGTCTGTAATAGAGGATTTGCTCATTTACAAGTCAAGTGAAATGTAAACAATGTCGTTAAGACTTGAAGTGTCCAAAAACAACAATAAAAACACATAACTGACACAATGACTTGATATTTTCCAAGACAAAGTGATATGAAGGAGCAATTACTCTTGCTAAACTAGTACTGAAGAAACATTTCAAAAAATTTGTGAGACACATTTTGCACATTATGAGTGGAGACACATTTTCATGCATTTTGGTTTATGGGTAATGGATACAGTAGTAAGCTGAAAAAACCCCAAAAAATATAAAAAATATCAAATTCCAGTGCCAAACTCCCCTCATTATAACACACAAGAAAGAAATGAAAACTGCCGCTCGACAATTGGAGATGCCTCCTCTGTATTAGCTCACCCTGCTGTGAGCTATTTCATAAAGTAGCGGGGACAAAATTGACCATGGCAAAAAAAAAGTCTTAGGGACATCTGTAATGACTGGAAATGGTGCCTATTTACAGTATAAACAGCATGTGTTTGTGCATAAAACTGGCTGGGACTCACCGATGGAGCTGGTTTGCCTCCTTTGGCAGTGCAGACCAGAGTAAGGTTCTGGGCCTGGTAGCGGCTGAACGGTGCTGGTGTGTTCTCTGCCACAACTGAGATGTTGTTGGGTGGAGCTGAGGAATAGAAAAGGACATCTATAAGACATTCTGGGACACATTCACCACGTTCATCAATCTGAGCAGCATTTCAGAGCTGCATATTCTTCATAATGGCATGCATAGTTATTCCCTATTAAACAATTGAACGCTAAATCTCCATACCAGTTTTAACACTCTTTGGTCTTTGAAACATATTCTGAAATATAGTATATAACCAATGCACTTTCAAGTGGAGATGTAGTGGTGCATGGCTGGGGGTTTGGGAGCATGTCAGCGTAGCTTTATTCTGTCAATGAGAGCCCGACTTCTCGTACGAAGCAGTATTTTATAGAGAACTCTTAAGGCGAAAGAGGAAGGAAGCGGAAGTCTGAAAGATGAGAGGATCGTGGTAGGGCCACAGGGAGTTTCAGCACTGGATTTCTTGGTCTGCGAAGACTCTGACCCCTTGCAGTGAAATGAGATACAACCACCTACGATGCAGAACCGCAAATGTGCGGTCCTGGGGGTGCTGTTATAGTGCTCGGCATTCCAGCAGCTATCTGAAACATAAAAAGTATCGGTCATAAAGGCTGTGTGTGCGAAACCCAAGTTGTTTAAGACGATGTGGGAAGCTTTATGCATATAATATCAACCAGCTCCTGCCAAGCTCCACTGGGGAGCCATACGAGCGTGTCATGACATCGGAAAAGCAGAAGCGCATGTCTTGACCACCTGTGGGGATCCATGGGCAAGACGAAGACGGACTTCCTAGTGCTTAATGTAGAAGGGATATGATGCTGGAAGGCTTGAAAACAAAGCCCTTCCTAGTTCTCCATTTGAATAGCCTTTATTTAAGCCTACCTGTCAGCTGGAACGAGCTGACTTTATCAGCTGTTCAGGGATGAAAAGGGGCGTGGGGGTTTATCGCATCTGCATTTTTTACTAGCACCGAGCGATTTATGATCCTCTGTCAACGCGCCAGCGTAGGTGGGCATTGACTATTCAGGCAGCTGCATTATCACATAAAACACTTCCTGCAAATTCCCTTTCACACCCTGCTGAGACAATTGGATGTTGCTTCTGCTTAGTTTAGACCTGTCTTGAGCTTTTTGCATGTTGAAAGGATGACAAAAGGCATGTGATATCAGCAGAGGATTCGCCAGTTAGTTCACCCAAAAACTGAAATTGTGGCATTATGTCATTCCAAACACGTATGGCTTACTTTCTTCCATGGAACACAAAAGGAAAAAAGGTCGCTTTCTTCCATGCAATTAGCTTTCAAGCTTCAAAAAGGATGCAAAAACACCATAAAAGTATTTTACAAGTAAAATCAAAGTGGTCTAACATGACTTGCACTGTATTTGAAGTGTTTTGAAGATTAAAGACTGGCATTTTTGTTGTTATTCATTGTTAATTGTCCCTTCCAATGAGCTGTAAACCACTGACACCAGATCAGTGAGTCAGTGAGTTGAACTCAAGAACCAAATCAGTGATTCATTAGGGAATCATTCAGATGTTTTTGTGAACTGGATTAACTGATCATGATTTTTCTCATTAGTTTGAGAATGTACAAGAGAGATTCAGTAAATTACGAATGAATTTAATTTTTGGTCAGTTTCTCACAAAATTATTGCATGTCTTCGTAAGACTTGGAATATAGCATTATAAAACTTTTATGATGCTTTTTTGCTTTTTGAGGCTCAACAGTGCAGTTCTTGATCACTTTCATCATTTTGAACAGAGTAGGCAGGACATTCTTCAAAAAAGTAACACACACACACACACAAAAAAAGAAAATAATACATGTTTGACAGTGTTTTCACTTTTGAGTGAACTATTCCTTTAAAAAAAGAGCCCTTCAGGACATCTGCTGTGAATCACTTGATCAATAATGCTTGCATACTAAGCAGGCAGAGGAAGAAAAAAGACAGGGTATCAGGAGGCCAAGGGTAATAAAGTTTTTTCCAAGTGTCACTTTAAGTCTAAATCCATGTGCTACCCTCCAATAAATGTGCAATTGAAATTAATTGATTAAAACAAAAGGGATGGAGGAATGTGTGAAGGTTTGAGAGCTTTTGTTTCCTCAGCACCTAATTGCTTATTGATGGCAGATGTATGGAAGGAAATTAACCTTAGCGAACACTATTAGCTCTCTGGGAAACTGAGACTTGTCCTAAATTGGAGAATGATATGCTGTCACTTGATATTGCGGATGGGATTATAATACGCACCTGCACGCACACCCGAGACGCAGAGCGTTGCCCCTGAATTGATAGCGTCCCAGAGCCATAAAAGAGAATGTTAAATGTTCTGTTTGTTAAATGCTCACAGTGGTCTTGATGGATGAGACCCCATGGTTTCTGTTTATAGCAGTGGCTAGTCAAGGCTAATTAACCATGTGCTCTCACAACTGCTTCACGAAATGAGCCAAGCATACCAATACAAACCAATGCCAGTCTGTAAAATCGAATGCCCGTATCCTCTGAATTAGCCATACTAGGTTTCTACTTAACACCATTACTAAATCCTACCTGATAACCAAACACTCAATTTATCAGAGATTTGACTCCAAAAGGGTAGTGAAGTTGATTATAAAATGATTACAGATGTGCTTAGTCTACTGTGCAAAATAACTCTGATGAATTCTCTCCTGCTCTGATTTCTAATCTCATTCTAGTCTATTTTGACATATTGCTATTAACAGAGTTTCCCTTTATTAGAGTTCATAAAGTTTTAGTAATTCATAATGTTAGATTAACAGTTAAGACACAATAAAGAAGTTTTAGAATTGCTTTTAAACAAGACTTGATAAGTTGATAAAGAGTAATTTACAATTTAGACACAATATTGCCAGTTAGTTGTCTGTTTTTGCTCATTCTGCGCCTTTGAGCTTAGTTCCTGAATCAATCTGTTTTTGAACAAATGATTCAATGACTCACTCATAAAGACAAGTCACTTCCTGAATGAACTGGTGCTTTTGAACAAATCAGTTGACTAAACTGACTCATTGACTCGCTTATAAAGACAGTGGCTGAATTCAGAATAGCATAGTAGAATATTAGTCTTACTATTTATGGCAAGTAAATATATAGAAGAAATAGTAAAAGTAGAATGGTGGTATGCAGTTTTGAATTCATACAGTCTCTTGTTTACTTTGTGAATGAAACAGCATTTAAAAAAAAAAAAAAAAAACCTCACTCAACCTCACTCACTCACTCCTACGATTCAGCAACAAATCAGTAGCATGTATGATTCATTGACGTACAAAGAAGCCATATTCCATCATCCACTGGCATAACATTGTAATTTACCAAAAGAAAAAGTCACTGGAAAAAACCCACCTCAAATAACCTAAGTTCTAATATTCCACAATTACAGACACAATAATTGTATTCCAGTAATGATAATTTTTTCATTTTTCAAGTGGAGGAAAGCACTAAATATATATATATATATATATATATATGCGTGATCTTATCAATAAATGATACTATGACACATTCATAATAAATTACAAAGGCAGTCTGGGGGTTTATCATGAGACTCATCTTTACTCCACTGTTTTGCGTTGGAGTTTATAAGAGAAATCAAAGCTGTTGTAGATGTTGTCAGTAGGGAAATCTAAAAAGCCAAGACATTGTAATATATTCCTTGATGGAATGTTTGAAATGATTAAATGCTATGACTGCCATGCTTGGCACACAATAATACCTTGTTTAATCCTTTAACGGATTAGGAATGTTGCTCGATGCGACGGAATTACAGCTTTTTCACACTCAATTTGATTACACTATCAAGGTTCTTGAGTGTTTTTTGAAATTTTGTGCACTGAGGGAGGAAAAAACAAAACAAACACATGGTATTTTCAAAGAAGAGGCCATTTTGTCAGTTTCGTCACACAAAGCTTGTCTCCCATCTGTGAATGTTCTGTCTTACTTTGTCAAGTTTCAATGCCATACTCAAAGATAAAAAACTGAAAAGGCTGCTATATTTGTAAAAACAAGACTGAATGTTTACCCAAGGAGTCATTTTTATTCTCAAGTGATCAAGTTGGAAAATAATCACTGCTGTTGCGACCACATGTAATTTTTGTCCCTGCAGTAAACAATGTTTCCAAACAAAAGAGACACAATGGAAAAAAAAACAAAACAAAACAAAAAAAACCCCTAACACTAGGGGAGTTATTACAACCCTATAGGTTTGTTTTGATGTATATAACATAAAAATCAACAGGGCCGGTTGACTGGTCCACTCACTGACCCTGAAGTAAATCTTTTTCATTTCACTGGACGTGTCCCATAAACCTGCCATCAGCACTGAGATGAACCCTTAAAAAAATCCTCAGTAAATTAGATTGATCGGTTGGCAGATATCTTCATCTATAACTTTATTGCCTATAACTTTAAAAATTGTTATTTAGTCAGCAGTACACACACAACACAGACCTACACTGTAATGAATTACTTAAAAACATAATCACAGCAAAAATAAATGAATCTTTATATCCGTTTATTTTACACAAGAGGAGTTTGAATCTTCAGCCTGAGGGAAGCAGTTGAAACTCATTAAACAATGGGTGCTCAGCATGGGAAAAGACTGATTGGCCCTTTCTAATCATCCTTGCTTCATAGATTTGTGTTAAATTCAGTCCCCACTATCTTGCTACACATCTTAACTACACTGTTCAACTTTTGCCATACCTGTAAATAGTGGAAAAAAATAAGACAGATTCAATGACACTAGTATAAGACATTTTCTCAAAAGAGACATCCCAATTAAAACTCTAAAAGTTTCCTCAAGGAAAAGTATACACTGCAGAGCTTTATGGGCATTGGAATTTCAGCTGCTGTAACAATGTTTGTGTAAAGGATGATTAGTTAAGTTTAGCTAAATGCTTGCTAAAGATATAACACATTGTAATTTAGGTGCAAAACATGTTTTTATTGCCTCAACACTTACATTAGTTTACTACTATATATCATTAAACAGGACATTCCATGAATCTAGGGATGCAACGATACCACTTTTTCCAGTACTCGCCCGATACCGATACTTTTGTTTTTGGTACTTGCCGATACCGATACTTTCATTGCATTTGTAATTTTTTTTAAATATTGGGTACAGAAACCAAAAGAGTATGTATAATGTCAATTGGCTAACTTCATTTATCAAATAGATACTGTCAAACCAAAATTTATTCAGACACCTTCAACATTTCTCACATTATCACAGTTTATTCGCTATAGTTTATGGTAATAAAATATGACAAGAACTCAGAGTTAAACTGTGTCAGAACAAATTCAGCTTGATAATGTTAGATAACTTTGAGAGAAAGGTATGTAATGGATTACAATCAACCAAAATTATTCAGACAGCTGTTAGTATGACAATATTTACACAACTATCAATACTTTGTTGAGCAACCCTTAGCCTTAATGACAGCCTGTAGTCTCCTGGGCATGCTGTCAACCAGGTTCATGCAAACCTGAACTTCAGTTTTTTTTCCAGACTTGGTCTGAATAATTTTTGGTTCCAAATTTGTATCAGTTTTATTGGTAGTCCACTGTCTGAACAATTTTTGGATATAATATGTCACAGTTTGCTTTATTTTGCTATCCTCACTTACATAAATGAACTACAGTGTCCTGCACCCACTAGTAAAAAATATCAAAAAATTATATTTGGTCTCTGAATAATTTTTGGTTTGACTGTATATCCTTTGGTTATTTTCACACTTAATTATGCACATTAAAATGTATTTTACAAGTTTTTGTTACTTTCACTGTTTATTTTTTTGCTCTATGGTACATCATCTTTCATTTAATAGCATTAGAGCTGCTCCATTGCAGTGGCTTAGTACTGTAATGACGCGTTTTGCTGTAATAATGCAGGGAACCACAGTTAAATCTCCTAACTGTGATATTTTCAGAAATAGAAGTCGCGTTTTTCTTTTCATCTGAAGCATGCTGCTATTTATATTCCAAAGCCACTCATATAATGCAGAATCACTCATGAAGCAAGCAAAACGCGCAACGCGCACGTATTTGTACTGGCGAGAGGGACAAGTACAGCCTAGCGCATTTCACACAGGCTGCTAGTTTCACTTTCGCCAGAAAGTCGTGTATGCTTAAGGTTGAAAATAAATTATGTTTATAGTGAATGCCCCTATAAATTGTCTTATATTTACATTTAGTTTTAATCCAAATGATGCGTGCTATGTGAGCGAACATCAATAAAGATCACACAACACAAGTCTCTCTCTCTCTCTCTCTCTCTCTCTCTCTCTCTCTCTCTCTCTCTCTCTCTCTCCCCCTACCGTTAAGTAACTTGTGCATTGTTTTGCTTACTTGTTTTTGACATATCCGACCGAACTACAAACTTTCCAGTGATGTGTATGGGAAACGGTTATTCACTCGACAAGCTCGCGCATCTGCGCCGGCGCGCGCTCAATCCACTCAGCGCTTTGCTTTTCAGCTCGCGCACATCAGCAATAAAGGCATTAATACTGAATGTTTAACATTATTCATTGCATACATCTGCTTCGTAGACATCCTTAATCTCTAATAACTCCATTCTGCTGTCTGTTGTTGTGTTTCTTTATCTGAATATGGCCCTTATCACATGCTGTGTGGTATCGGCGTTTGGTATAGGGGCATTTTAACGAGTAAGAGTACGAGTAGAGGAGCTCAGTATCGGCCCGATACCCGATTCCAGTATCGGTATCGGTGCATCCCTACATGAATCATACATCAACATCAAAACAAATCAATTTTTCAAGAAAAACCTAACAGCAAAAGTGTTATGCATTAACAAAAGCTTCTTATCATTGTGTAAAATCATTTGTAGATCTTTTAAGAAGTGCATGATCATATGAACTGACAGTGTAATGACAATTGTAAGCATTTTAATTTACATGAAATAATGATATGTTAATAATTAGGCAATGTTTAATAAGCCTATTGCCTCACGTTTCTAGCTATATATTAACTAATGATCTGTTGAACATTATATAATATTTGTTAATGATTTATTAATGAAAGTTATTATAAAGTATTTCCCCAAAAAATATACTCCTGCTCATAGGTGGAGCATGTAAGTCTGGGCTTGGAAATTAATGTGAGCTTGGAGTGGCAAAAATGCCACTTAAATTGGACACAAATGCTCCTGCACAATTCTTGTTACTCCTTTTTACAGCATTGTGAATTATAACCAATCACACATGGTTCTGCGGAGCTTATAAATGCTATAGCCAATCAGAAACACCAGAGTTTTGTTGAGTGCACATGCTCCAGAATATCCTTTTTATATGCAGAGACAACTATTAAGTAAGCCATTTGTAGTCAACTTCCCTGAAAAATGTAAGCATGATCATGCTATCAAATCACTGCTCAATTTGCTTGAACATCCCAATCATCCCCAAAAAACAATAAAGGCTCAATCAATAGTGTGTGAACTGAGAGCGGGGCTACCTGTGTGACTCACCAACAGAGTCATTTTTGCAATTCCGTTTAGCCAAAAAAATAAATAATACTAATAATAAAATGCTACACTGTTTGGAAGTTAGTTATTTTTTAAACCAGTCATGAAAAACTTTCAGTATTCTTGAACATAATAAAAAAATAAAGCAAAAAATACCCTTCTGGGAAGAACGTTCGGAAACCCCACTAAGATGCTTGACTCTGGACCCCTCTTAAGTGGTTTAAAGAATTTCATGTCTCCTTATAAAAAAGCATACAATAAATGTTCCACCACTATGTTTCCAACCCTTTTCCCCTCTTTGAAAAAGTATGTGAACCATTTTCCACCTCTCATAAGCCACACCGTCAAACCATTCATCCTAATGGGAGCAGCCATATTCCTTTTGCAGTATTATAGCCTGAAGCACCATTACTTTGCGCTCTCTAAAAAATAACAGCATTTTTTTTCTTCTTTACTTGAGGAACAGGGGCTCACATTTAGCAGAGAGTTCCCTGTAGACACATCTCGCTGGTCTGGTATAATTAAAACATTTAGTGGCCCTTTGAGACAGGGGAAGGAGGGGTCTACATCCCCTCTGGCCTTCCTCTGACATCTGTTACTAAGATCTATTGGGTTCTCGGTCAAAACACAGGGGACATTGGTCAAAGCCATCTCTTTTTCAAGGAAAGTCATTTACTCATAACTTTCCTAATGGATTGTCTAGGTGCCTCTTTTGTGGTGAGTCCCATTTTGCATCCTGAGACAAATCAACCAGTGCTTGTAGAGGTCTTCAGACATCTGACTTAGACAACAACAAAACGGTTTCTCACTAGGCTTCATCAAGCTGTTTATCAACAGTTTTAATAGGTGTAAAATGAAGGTAATGACAGATAATCACACAAAACCACTGATGCATTTGATTAAAAACCTTCCTGATTAATTCAATGAACTGCCTTAAAGAGCACTTATCAACAAGCAATCACATTATCTAACTTTGGTTGTGATTTAGCTGGCACAAATCATATGAATCATTCAGAAATATGGGGGAAGGTGCTTCAGGGCTAATAGTTAAAAACTGAGCAGGTATGACAGAGTTTGTGGAATTGGACAGTTATAATACAGTCCTTCTGTATCACCGTTGACATTTAACCCCAAGTTACTCCAGAGGGACTCGCCATGAAATGAATGCTTTATGAGCCGCTTGGGATGAAAAGTGGATACTAAGCTGCATGTAACCTTAGGAGTTTACGTTTGTATACAGTACCTTTAATTTACAGCACTAATGACCTAAAAATGTATATATTAATGCCAATTTATAAAAATCATCAACTTTTATTTTTTTAAATGCTTGGTTTCTAAATCAATGGATTTTAATAGATTTCAAAGGTTATATGCTCTCAGCAGCCATTAATTCACTGCACAGAAAACATTGTGGCCAGTGTAAACCATGTTTATCCTCATTTCAGCTGGCATGTAATGCAGCCTGAGTCATATTTTCTTTACTTTGTATCATATTTCCTTCATGGTTTTCAAGGATGATATCTTCCACCAATGGGGAGATAAATACAGTGCAGTTTGATTGGCCGTACAACACAAAAGGTATAGAACACATTTCCATCTCCCTTTCTAAAGATCATAAGCCTATTTAATTTTCTCCCCTATGTATTATTAAATGGTTGAATTTTATTATTTGCATTTAGCATTGCTGTTCTATGCTGTGTGACTTCCAAGCCACTGCTGTAATACTATTAGGTCCATTTGAAATAATGAAGTCTTTTTCTCTGTGCTCCTTATTGTGATTGTGCGTTCAAACTGGACTTTTATGTAAGAAGATCTTTACTCTGTTGAATAGCATGTATCTAGAATATCAGCAGGATTATGTGCTGGAGTAGGAAATGTCTAGCTGTGTTCTTCTTAAGAATGCAGAACCTGTAACTGCGGATTACGTATTCAAGGTCTTTTCTACACGGTATAGCAAATAAAAAGACTTCATTCTCAAGAGATCATTTGATGTATCTTCCCTGTGAAGTAAACACTAGCATAAGATCATCTGAGCAGCAATGTATTATTCACAGTCTTGAATGACATAACAGTTCATGCTTTGAAATGAGGCAGAACATATACTTTCATTCAATTTGAGCCTAGACACAGAGACTTGCTCTGAGAGACTGCAAGAGTCTGCTCTGACTTTAAACTAGTCTACAGGCCTAGTCTAAGTGCATCTGAAGAAACAAATAATGTACAATGGCAAATGAGCACTGCTCTCTTTCAGATGCCCTGACTGACACTATAAAAAAGCCCCACTGCAGTGTACAGAAGTTCATGATATCAATCAAATCCTACTGTGTAGGCAACCAGTCTGCTGCTTTGTATCCATCATCAGGTACTGTAAGACACAAATAATCATTCTGATGGCTCTGAAATTTGACAATGCAAACAAAAAATTATGTATGAACTTTTCATTTTGTCTTGTCAGAGATACAGAGGTCGTGACTGTCAATAGTTCATAGTCTGGACTTAATAACTGAATGTCCAAGTCGTTGGTTTTACTAGCCAGCAAACTAATCGAATTTAATATGCATTTCTAATCAAATTCTTAAAGATTCTGGAATTCAACAAAGCCCTGATTGCAAGGATGAACTAGGGGGGTAGGAATAAAAACAATCCAGCAGCGAACAATCAACAACAATAACAAACACTTACAAATTGCTAGTAAATATCACAATTAATTCAAAATTTCATCAAAGATGTTTTAAGACAAGAACGGGTATTGTTTTTGTTTTAGGACAACTTTGATGAAAGGTTTTGATCCCCTTCAAATGTTGACTACTGTATATACATACATACACACATACATACACATAGTGTTGTTTTTGGCAGGCTGTTTTAATTTTAGTTTTAGTCTAGTCTTTGTGTGAACCTGTCATTTTAGTTTTTATTAGTTTTAGTCACGTTCATACTCCTTTTAGTCTAGTCAAGTTTTAGTCAACTAAAAGTCTGAGCATTTTAGTCTTATTTTAGTCAGAATTATCCATGACTATTTTCGTCTAGTTTTAGTCGACGAAAACTGATGACATTTAGTCTAGTTTTAGTCCATGAAAATTGTATTTTAGTCTCCTTTTAGTAATGCAGTTCTATTTAACCCAGTCAATATAGTATAAATACCTAGTAGTATAGACGAAACCAAAATTTTCTTTTAGCCAAACCCATTTCAAACAAGGTTATCTTATTATATTATTGTTACCTTATAGACTCAAGAATGCATCCATTCCAGACACGGAAGACGCTCTGATTTGAATTTACAACATTTATTTTACCAACTAAACATGTTAGAAGTACACATACTATATTTTCTCCAAAAGACGAATGAGCCAGCCAGCCATCGGTACTTTGTTGTTGTAAGTCTTTCTAAATAATGCTGTGAGTGGGGCTTGAGGAAGTGACGTCGCCTGCGTCTGCGCAGTGCGACCTGATGCAGCCGCTGAAGTGAGACACAGGAAACAGAAATACTGCAAAATAATAATAATAACACAACTAAACGAGACGAAATAACGTTATAACATTTCGTTTCGTCTCGTTTTGGTCAACGAAAATGAGGAGACATTTTAGCATAGTTTTTATTTTGTAAAGCACATTTAGTCTCGTTTTTATTCGTCAACAATATTGCATTATACATTTAATTATAGTCATCATCACATGACCAGCATTTACGTTTCATCTCGTCTCGTTTTCGTCATGTGATAAAGGTTCGTTGACGACGATATTTAGTCATAATTTTCGTTGACGAAAGCAACACTACACACACACACACACACACACACATATATATATATATATATATATATATATATATATATATCACTGGAACGGAGAGTAGATTGCAGATGAGAGCTGTGTAGGAGAGAATATGGCCACTCTAACAGGATCCGCCACTGATCACAACCGCAGCAAACACAAAGCAAAATTCCAGCTCGACAACTTCTCTTTATTAGATACATCCTTGCCGCGAGTTATCTCTTCAAAAAGTGGTGGTACATAACTCGATTGCTGGAATATGTTTACCAAATCTGTGGTAACATACAATTCACCTGCAGGTGTGTTGCCTAATAAAATATACACAGTTTACTACAACAGCCATTACTGAAACAAAATAGAAGACAGAGATAGGTATGGATTGGAAGGTTTAAAAATAAATGATGTGTCTCCTTGTGTAGATTTATTAACAAATTAAATAAACATTTTTATGTCTGCAAAAATTGTCAGAATTTCTCCAAAATTTGTTATAATTTTAAAAACTCTCATTCTACATTAAAGTTAATATTTGATTTTTACTTTTCACTTTTTAAAATTAAAATAATTTACTTTGCGTTCAACAAACAGACATTCACAATGCATTGGTAGGTTTATAAAATAACGTATTTGAATAAAAACTATATAAAGATATGGATGACACAATATTTTAACAACATTAAGCAAACACTGTCATAATGTCAATACAGAATTGCCAATTCTTCCCCAAGAATAAAAATCTCTAATTCTACATTAAAATAAATAGTTCATAAAGAAATGTATTAAGTAATGATTAAAATTAATTAAAATTAAAAATCAAAGAATATTTAAAATTATATGGAATATTTATGAAATATTTAAATTATATGGTTTCCTTTTTATTTAAATTAATAATTTAATTTTAATTTAAGTTCAACAAATGTAAACATTAAGTTCAACAAATGTAAACATTAAAAGTTTGCAGGTTAAAATAACTTATTTGACTAAAAACTACATGAGGATGTGGATGACACATTCTAACAACATTAAACATGTTTTCACAATGTAAGCACAACATTTGTGAATTATCCCCAAGAATTTACTACCATAATTAATTAATAAAGATGTTTTAGATTAGATTTATTATTATTATTAATTTTAATCTTATTTAACAAAGATGCACATGCACATTATATTAGTAATGTAGATTGAAATAACTCTTGTGAATGTCAACCGACCACCTTCATGCAGCACCAGCTATGGCCCAATCTCAAAAGACACACTCAATGTGTACTTGAGCGTCCCTTCGCACCCTCTTGTTGAGCCTGTATCGATGCAGTCTCCTCTGCGACCTGTCATCATGTCACCAAAGTGCGGACTCGGAGGGCCGCCTTTGGGAGAGACAGCAGGCCTACAAAACCTATCAAAGCTTGAATCCCTTTATGGGAAAGAAAAGGCAGTGAAGAGAACCTCTGAGACTGGAGTCAGCCCTTTGAAATAGTGTTCCCAGGACAAGCAGCGCCATGAGATAAAAGGCTCTAGAGCGCTTTTTAATCACATTGCCCATTGTGCTTTTAGCATTTGCATTTGCCCCACGCCCTTTTCATTTGCATTCGTCATTACAGTGCTGTCAGCTCTTATCGGGGTTGCTCTATCCTTCCTCTTAGGGGAGAAAGGGAGCAGCCTGCCGTTGAAAGCGGGCCTCTGCAGCGCCGTGAGGTTGCAGGGGCTTCAAAATGCACTTTGTCTGTCAGGTGGGAGATGGGACTGACGGACCGTGCCAAATGCCAGCGTCACTTTGTACAAGTTCACCAGTTACAGAGCTCATTAATCACACCGATGCCATTAAGCGATGTTGGTTTCCATGTGGACCCGTGCGCGCTCCCTTCTGGATGCATTCGTCCGTTTGCCGCCGTATGGTTTCGTTCACACATCACCCCGTGGTGAAAGCTGTCATCTGTGCAGCTCTTTTGTTCAAGCTCCGCTTCTATAGATACTTGGGACTCATCTAAAGTGTCTGACGCCAAACTTCAAGGCCCACGGCTATTGTTATTTAAATGTCACGTTAAACAGATAAAATTCTGCTTAAACTTTCCTCCAAGTTTCTTTTCTGAGCCGGGTCGATTTGTTTCTCGGCTTCCCGCCTCTTCAACTTAAGCTTGGTCACACAATAGTGACTCGCGAATGATAGGAAATAAGATGCGTCATGGGTATAGGCGGCTTTAACTGTCACTTTTCCCGCTGTCTTTGAAGCCCCCAGCCGCTAAAAGCAGGCTTGGACTCAGAATGCACCGGCTTTAATGGAGACGTGTGGGACGCGAGAGAGGATTTAGAAGAAAACTGAAAGAGCGCTGGGACAAAGAAAATGGTTTTTGCTGAAAGAGTGCAGGAGAGCAGCAGATGGGCACCCAGTGCCCGCCGCAGATTCTGTAATGTCACGACTGGCATCTGTAGCCCTAAAGTCGGCGCTTATCTGACAGGGGGCCCCCATCACAATCTGCTTTGATTTGGCCTCTCAAACTCTGGGTAATTTACAGAGCACTGGTTCCTTTAAAGTTCCTCTGAGGTTCAAATTGGTTGATCAGTACAGTTGTAAGATCTGGTCCAGACACCTTTTTTTTATATCAGCAGATTTACTGACCAGGGAAAAATGGGGCCATAAATTTATATGAGGCCAAAGAGAGTTGGCCCCAGCTGCTAGGATCCATTATTCAATTCTCAGCACTGTCTTGTAGTAACGCACACCATATGACCAAACCCCCTCGCGGCCGTACGGAGGAGTGACATCGCGTACCAGATGACAGACGCTTCCAAGCCCCCGACCTGTCAACATGCAAGCAAAGCTTTGGAGGTACAGCTGAACTTCCATATTTCAGAGCTCCACGCCAAGAGGCTTGGTGTGGCCCACACAGGATTTAGACAGATGGAGAATGATGCTTTTCTGAAAGCTTCCAACCACCAGAAAGCTCCATTTGCTTGCCCCAGAGCACAGACCCAGTTTTACTAGTCGAGAGCAGGGGAGTACAGGCTAGACGTTTCCACTCCAGGGCCAGCATGACAAAACAAATACAAGCCTTGCCAGTAGAGCCTTTTCCCAGGGTGCAATTTATCAGAGCTGTTTTTCAAAAGTATGTTTAAATGGGATTTTCTTGGCAAGGCACTTAGTGCATTTTTTTGAAGTTGTAAATAAAACAAAGATTTCCAGAGTATGTTTTACAAGAAAATACTATTTCAGTCTAAAAATGTCATGTTTAATTCAATGTGTTGCCTGCTGTTTCTTAGTCAAGTCGCCTTTTTAAGGTGCTTTACACAATAGATTGTTTCAAAGCAGCTTCACAGTATTAAAGAGGAAAGTAGCAGAATCAACGCAAATAAGAGGCAAATCCAAATTCTGCTGTAAAGCAACTCTAAAAAGACAATATTGTCATTGTTCAGCTCCAGTCTGTTGATTCAGTTCAGTTCAATAACTGTGCAAAGTTCATTGATTATGAAACAATTTCAGTTCAGCTATAAACAATTCTACTGATGTTAGTATGTCATTATTCAACTTGAGTGTGTTGAGTGTGACAGTGTCAGTGTTGTAAAATTTATTAATTATGAACAAATTTGATTCAGCTGTAACTCTACAGAAGACAATAGTGTCATTATTCAGCTTAAAGGGGTAGTTCACCCAAAAATGAAAATTCTGTCATTAATTACTCACCCTCATGTCGTTCCAAACCCGTAAGACCTTCGTTCATCTTCGGAACGCAAATTAAGATATTTTTGATGAAATCCGACAGCTTTCTGACCCTCCAAAGACAGCAACATAACTACCACGTTCAAAGCCCAGAAAAGTAGTAAGGACATTGTTAAAATAGTCCATGTGACATCAGTGGTTCAACCGTAATGTTATGAAGCTACGAGAATACTTGGTGTACAAAGAAAACAAAAATAACGACTTTATTCAACAATTTCATGAGTAACATGACTTGCACCATTTTTCTATAGTGTATTTTTTTTTAGAATCAATACAAAAAAAAAAAAATATATATATATATATATATATATATATATATATATATATATATAATAAAAATACAAATATATGAAAATATAAAAAATATAAATATATAAATTATAGATTTAATTTGTACAGATTTATGTAAAAGACTCAGAAAAAAAAACATATAGTTGATTTATACAAAAATCAACTGTAAAACACCCACACACATTGCAGTAATTACAATTATGGGACAATATGCTTCATTCTCATGAAAATAATGTCATCATGCAACAAATCTTAATGGCCCTTAAGAATGCTTATCTATCTATCTATCTATCTATCTATCTATCTATCTATCTATCTATCTATCTATCTATCTATCTATAAAAATATAATTTTGTATTATTTCAATTTTGAGTCCACAAAAAATTGCAGCTTGGACATGTTTTCATTTAGTAAACTCTGGTTAACCACCTCCTCAGAAATACATGGCTCTATCTTGATCTAAACTTTGCTGTCATGCTGGCACTTAATAATTTATCATGAACTTCAGCATGACAAGATGTTTCGTACTGAGAAGTTCCTTTTCCCAATTGATGGGGACTGTGCCAGTTGGCATTAAAGCTGGCCAAGTGTCTGTAGGTTCGTGTATCTGCAGTGTGTTTATAAGAAATAATCTCTGCAAGGTCAATGTTGATTTAAAAGAAAACAAAAAAAAAAAGGCCAGCATTTTATCAGCAAAAGGACAATGGAGTTGACCTTCAGTTATAAATGAAAAATAAATTAATTTTAAATAAGTGTTTGGGAGGATTAGACAAGGTAGACAGCTTTACGTTGCATTCTTTGATGGGATAAATAAATAAATAGATAAATAAATAATGAAATATATTCCAAACCTTCTGAAGCAAGCAATATAGTTTAAAACAAATTATAAAAATAAAATAAAGTAAAATAAAAATAGGCTCCAATAAAATAAAATACAACAAAAATAATAAAACAAAATAAAAAAAATAAATTAATTAAATCATTTGGAACAACATGAGGTGAAGAAAACAATTTACAATGATGATTAAGAGATGTACAAATAAAAGTTCTGCAAAAGCCTGATGCACAATATTTGATACTCACATTTTAAGATGATTTTTCTAAAAAATGATGAACTGATTCAATGTAAAATTTACTCTTACATTTACTTTAGTAAATCAGTAAAGATTTCATAGCTAAAAAACATGTGTACCATGACTCGAAGGAGGACAAGGTCAATAAAATATCTGTGTGTACAGACCAGACTGAAATATAAATTGTTATTCACATGAGAGTTAATGAGAGTTATGATACCTGATTGCTAAAAAATAATTTTGAAGTCATATCTTTCCAGTAAATCAGATAAAAAAAGAAATATTAAATAAAATAAAATAGTTTGGAACAGCACGAAGGTGAATAAAACAATGCAGAATTGTCATTTTTGAGTGAACTAATTCATTAACTGTGACCACGTTTGAAATGGGATACTCCGTAGTCATGGGAAATGGCATGTTACACTAAACGCTGTGTCTATGGCTACACACAGTGCAGACATTATAAGCCATTCCACTAAAAAAAGCAACAAACTAATTACTCCTTTAGAAATCATTCAGAATTGTGCGCACATTCACATGGCACCTTCCTTCATTATTTCCTCATTGTTCTTCATTTCACAAAAAGGCTGACCTGAGCTCATAGCATGGAAAAGCACATAGCAGGGGACATAATTACTAATGACGCACTAAAGACACAGAGAGGTGAGGGTTTGTCCAGCGCGCTGTGTGAGAAACGTGGTTCTTGAGTTTTGAACAATGTGAGGGAAGGTGATCAGAGCTCTATACTGTGCAGATTTGAGTTCCCGCAGGTGTCTTTGGCAGCATGGACCTCGGTCTCTGCCAGAACCACTACCTCTGTGAGACCAGCCACATGGTTCCCACTGTTTGCCTGCTTGAAACACCACTGCAGTGGAGTCAATGCAGTACTAACAAGCTGTGCTGTTGTTTAAATGTACGTATTTCGCATTTTTTAAAATTCAAGTCCTATAATGATGGTATACTATGCAGAAACTGATATGAATGCTAATTTATTCCTGAATTTGAGTTTAGTAATTTTGCTCATTGATTATGCAGTTGCATGAGCTTGTGTTGGAACAACAAGATTGCTCTGTTAAGTTGCAAATAAGCTATCAGCAAGGGGACTGAAAGCAACTTCATCTCCATTCTAACCTCTAATAAACACACCAATGGGCAGGACCTCTCCCTCTTTTCAAAATTTTAATGAATAAATATGGATATTCCAAACTTGATTTCTGGTTTCTAATTAAAACAATGTGTTCTGTGCCAGCTTTGGATTTGTATTTTTTTTTTGTTGCAATTTTCATAAAAGATACCAAGCATTGCAGATTATTACAAAGTGTAATTGTAGTATCTAGAAAGAATTTGTGAGGGGGTATTGTTGTTTACCAAGCTTGTTAAAAACAGCACTGAGGCTATAAAAAAACAATTGTTTACATCCACTTGAACCTCCACACCATGTATATATCAGCATAGAGCTTCACAGGTTTCATTTCCCTGTGTCTCAAGCTATTTAGGCATAGTCACACAGGGATTGTATTAAAAATGTCTTAGTCCAAAGCTCAGGAGTCTGTCAACATCATCTGTTTGACCACTTCATAGAATGTTGGGGAGAAGAAAAAAAAACTATTTTCCACATGGGATATTCTGAATGCAGTGGACTGCCAAATAGGCTAAATTGAATCTGAGAGGTTGCCTCTGGACATGAGTCTTTTTTTTTTCTAATACTGTCTTTCATTACTCAGCAATGACACAGGCATCTATACATTTTAAAAGGAATGAGCCAATAATTGCCTTTGATAAAATGCTGTCTCATGTTACAGAATATTCCAAGATGCAAAGATATAAATAAGCCATGCATCAATTTCCATTTCAGATTTAAAAGAACAGCTTATTTGGAATGTAAATTTCAGCCTACTCTTAAGGCTGAAAGCTACTGTATGGCTTCAGGCAACTTAACAACACTTGAGTTTTATGTACCACTTTAACGCTGTAAAGACTGGCCAATGAAGTAATAGTCAGATTATTACTGACATTAATATTTTTTTTTACAATATATTTAGAATTTAGATATAGAAGCTCATACTTGGAGGAAAACTTGCATATAATACATATAATTCTGTGAAACGCAATGCAATACAGTGATGATTGACAGATGTACAAATAAACCTTCCTCAATAGCCTGATGCATCATATTTGATCACATTTTCATGTTTTTTCAAAAAAAAAAAAAAAGTATGGATAATGAAGTAACCTTATAATTGAAGTAACCTTTTTGTAACCCTTTCCCTTATTTGCTTTCATAGTTAAAAAGAGTGCCCACGATATTCTCCAAAATTTAATTTCTGTTTCATAGAAAAAAAGAAAGTCGACATGCAGGAGTAAATAATGCCTGAGTTCAACTATTGGGTAAACTGTCTCTTTAAGACATAAGTCCTGTTGCCATGACATCATTAACAGTGGGGTGCAACTGGAGAAGACTCATTTTGTCATTCAGAATGCACAATGGAAGCAAACAGACTTCTCAAGCTGACCCAGCATGCTCAAGTATCCCTCTCCAGATATTACAAAACATACGGCCCTACATCTCAAGACCACTTTAGGCTCCTGAGACTGTAAATATCTGCAGCCCAGGTTTCTTTAGTGTCCAGCCAACACATGCTCACACGAGCCATAATTAGACAGTCCAGACTGCTACTCGGTGGGCAGACACTGAAACGCTGACATTTACTAAGTGTAGATATTTGTAACTCATTAAATGGCAAGAAGCTATTCATCAGCAGGTCAGCGTGCTTCCAGTGATGTCTCATTTGCATAGAACATTAAAAGAATAATTCATACTTATTTCCATATATTAAGAGACAACAAGGGAAACACAACCCAGCAAACACACAAGCTCAAGAGGCTGTGAAGGTTCAAAACAGGCCTTCTGTTGTAAATAGGTTCCAGGTTTAAAAGCAGATCAACTAATAACAAGATTTAACTGTCCTGATGACTGTGTCAGCCAAATCAACTGTAAAGGTTTCTGAAAATTTTGAATCAAGAACCCCTTGACCAAAAAACGGCCTCATGACGAAAACGTACCTCTGAGAACTTTTTCTCAAGACGTGAAATACGTACCGCCATTTACCTTTCGTGACATATTCGATGTGAAATGTCCACTGAGTGGTGCTAAAAGAGTGTTTTTTTCTCTCCCCGGAACAGATGAACGTACATATGATACATTTTATGTGACTTTGGTTTTGTAAGTTTCACCGCAGTTCTGACTTGAAATGTCTGTTGAGTGGTGCTATAACTCTAATGCTCAGTGACGTTTTAAAATAACGTACAATCTGCACTACACCTAAACCTACCCGTTGGTATGAACAAAAGCGAATGTGACAAAAACGCAATCACAAGCATGTCATTTTAGCTTGTTTATCGATCTCTCATCTTTCAGCTCTTTCATTGTGAGTCATGTTTTTGACAGGATTCGTACCTAAGAATTCCACATCCTAAGTCCAATTCCGTGACGGCTGAGCTACCGAGCAAGCTCGTTACTTCCAGAAAGTGAAACATATGGATCTGTAATTATAATTGTGTACGAAAATGATTACAAATACTTGCTGTTCTAGTGTTCATTTGTTTTGGAAACTGCAGTGAAATGTACTTATTGGTACGTTTTCGTCATGAGACCAGGTAGAAATATTTATAGACCTATTGACCTTATTCTCCACAGAAACAAGCGTGTCACCGTCTTTAGTTTATTGTCTTTACAGTACCGCTGTCTACATTACATTTTTTGTATATTTTTTACATATTTTAAATTTATTTATATGATTTTTATATACGTGACACTTCAAATATAACATATTTTCATATTATGACTTTTAGCTGTGAATTATTCATTATAATTGTATCATTGTTTCTGTTTTAATTTATTTTAAAGTGCTATAACAGCAAAGCTGAATCTTCAGCCACCATTATTCCAGTCACATGTCAAAACATTAAAACCAGCCCTTTGTGCTTAATATTGTTGATGGAACAATAATATGTATTTTTCAGGATTATTTAATGAACAGAAAGTTCAAAAGAACAGCATTTATTTGAAATATAAATCTTGTGTAACATTATTAATGTCTTTACTGTCACTTCTACTCAATTTAATGCGTCCTTGCTGAATAAATGTATTTAAAAAATTCTCTACAGTTTGAGCTACAGGAATGCTTTTTGGAATGCCAATAGAGAAAATGAATGGTAAAATACTTCAAGCCCAGACTGCTCATAATCTCACTGTGCACGATTCAGGAATTTTCTGCATACCCTCTGGCTATTAGAGAGAAAGAAACATGCTAAATGACTACTTATTAATGCAAAAAAATGCACCAAAAGCACCACTTTTTTCCTTGTGCAGCTGAAACATTCTTCAAAATATCTTCATTTACGTTCCACAGAAGAAAGAGTTAAATAGTTTTGGAATGACATGAGAGTAAATGTAAATGTAAGAGTAAACGATCACAGAATTTTCACATCTTTTTCATTAACTTAGTGCATGTAATATATTCATCAACAATCATATCCTCTAATATTTTTTTAGCAGCAATAATCTTTATTCAAACACAAAGCTTTTCAGGGACATGCTGCCTTGCAGTAATTTATCCAGACATAGGCAACTTTGTTTTTTACCGCCAAAGGCTTTTGCTGCCAGCTCTTCTAGCTGGAGGGCCTCACTTCAGGGTTATTTAATGCTGTCACTCAAGCTGTTTACTGCCATTAACATTTGGTCCTACAGTGGGTTTAAATGAGATCGCTCCTTACCTAGACTCTTGACTGGAGAACAGCACTTCGTATTCATCAGGTTATAAGCTGACCGAGAGACTTCCATTGTTGTCCTAGATAATTCCATTCACACACGCGGATATCGTACATGCGTTTAC
The DNA here is from genome assembly GCA_021397915.2 of Tor tambroides. NCBI lineage: Eukaryota > Metazoa > Chordata > Actinopteri > Cypriniformes > Cyprinidae > Tor > Tor tambroides. The sequence goes on from JAFVLL020028402.1 coordinate 73,859, forward strand.
AACTCTATACACGAGCTTTGACAGAGACCGAAACGTCTTTGTCGTCAAACATTCTAAAGCATGCTGACACTCTAATTGCACTATGCTATTCCTGACACGACTCATTCGCATCTTCTTCCGCCACTAAAAGGATGCACTCTGGCAGGTGCCAAGTATCATTTAGTTGATTTAAAAGGGTGATGATGTGCACATTATGCCGTTTGTTTATTTGTTTACGGCCAAGCATAGCTGAGGCCGCTATCCAAGTTTGCCCTCAGGCTCAGCAGTGCAAAATAACAAATGGGAGTCAAGCACATGGTTAGCAGGTCATGTTAATGATAAAAAGCTTGATTGCATAAAACTATTCGTGCGTTATCACTGTCCATCCTCTTTGACTATGTTATAAACTATCCATCAATTAATGCGGCGTACATGTGAAGTGAGTGATTCTGACAAAGTGCAGATGGTGTTAAGGTAGCCATATTTCTGTTGAGTAATTACCTGTCATGAATAGATAACAGGTTTGGCAACAATAATTCATGAAGCACTTTCTGAGTCCTGCCAGAGAGAGAGAAAAAGGGGGCATAATGTATCACCATCTACCTTTTTACAACACCATCAGCCTCCACAGAGACTTAAAATAACACCAGGCTGTATAGATGCATATCCAAATTCCGCCATAAGGACACAGATTCCACAGCATTAATCACAGAGCTAAACAGACGCTGTGCTTTGTCTTTTCAGTTGAGCAGACAACAGAAACTGTCCAGAGATAACCTCCCATGTTCCAGCAGAAATAGTCCTGCTATAATTGTAACTCAGGTGGAGACCTTGTTTCCATTTTACAATCGCTAAGTCACAATAGGTTAGATGAAGTGACCCAGAGCTTTCGGGAAAAGTCACATTCAACTGAATGAAACGATGAAGCCTTCATTTTGGAGTATAAGGTGCCATTTATAGCGAATTGTCCCTTCTCCAAAAAATTTTCTGTTAAATGGATACCTAAAAATCAAAATGTTGTTACAAATATGTATGAGTTTCTTTCTTCAGTGGAATACAAAAGAAGAGCTGCTTTGTAATGAAAGTCCATATAATGAAAGTCAGTGAGGTCCAACAAACATCGGACCCCTATGAATTTAAATGCATGAGGGAAAAAAAAAACCCTTTCATTTTACAAAATATCTTTTGTGTTGCACAAAAGAAAGTCAAAAAGGGTTCGAATGACGAGGTTGAGTAAATAATGACAAAATCATTTATTGACGATACCTTTAATATGCAGCTAGTTGCAAATAGTTGCCAGAACGATGTTTTTCATAACGGTCATTCTATGTGGGTCAAATATGAAAAAATGTTGAAAAATGCAAATCTATCTGTATCTATATCTATATCTATAGCTATATCTTTATACATATCTATATATCTATATCAATGTATACAGTATAGAATACATAGTAGAATTTTCACCAGCTAAAAAATGGTTTTTAAAAAAGTCAGTTATTTCTATCTTTTGCATTAGTGTGACAGTAGAAAATAGCACTTTACATTTCCAAACATTCATTTTGCCATTAATTATAATAACCCAGTGAGATTTTTGTTTGCACAAGGAGCCTAACAATAGCCAGTGCTCCACACAGAGATCTGATCACATCTTCATCCAGTCTGTCTGGAATGACATGAAGAAACAGAACAAACTGAGTCCAGAGGACCTGTGGCAACGTCTCCAAGATGCTTCAAGAGACCAACCTGCAAAGCTACCTGAAAAACTATGCACAAGTGCACCTAAGGAAAAAGCTGTTTTAAACGCAAAGGATGTTCATACCAAATGTTGATTTAATTTATTTAATAGAAGTTAATTGATACAGAAAATCTGTTTGACATTATTTTTGACAGCACCCTCATTTTACAGAATTTTTACACAAATGCCTAAAACTTTATTGTAGCTTAACAGTATTGTAGAGCCAGGGGGTGAAAACTTTTTGAATTTTGTCTTCTGGGAAACATGTATGTATCTTCTGTAGCCTCTGAAGTGCAGTACTAAATGAAAAAAAAAAAAAAAAAAAAAAAATTCAGAGCATCAGTGAGCATTTGAACCTTCTGTAATAGTTGCATATGAGTCCCTCAGTTGTCCTCAGTGTGAAAAGATGGATCTCAAAATCATACAGTCATTGTTGGAAAGGGTTCAAATACACAAAAATGCAGAAAAACCAAAGAATTTGTGGGACCTGAAGGATTTTTCTGAAGAAAAGGGCAGTTTAACTGTTCAGGACAAACAAGGGACTCATGAACAACTATAACTAAACAAAAAACAAAAAACAAACCAAAAAAAAAAAAAAAAAACCACACACACACAGCCGTGGATCATTCAGGTATAATAACACAGTATTAAGAATCAAAACTTTTGAACAGGGTAATTTTTATAAATTCAACTTTTTTTCTCTTGTGGACTAGACGTAAACATCTTTTATGTGAAATATCTTATTCAGGTCAGTACTAAATAAACAATAACTTGCATTTTGTATGATCCCTCTTATTTTGGTAAAATAATTAACTTTTTGCAGATTCTGCAAGGGGGATGTACATTTTTGACCTCAACTGTGTGTGTATCTATATATCTATCTATCTATATAAAATATATATGGTCACAGTATATCAAAGTGTACCCTATACTGTGGAAAGTGAAAGGGATAATTCAGATTTAGTATATTGTATTCTCAGAATTGTCATTTTGACTAAATTGCCCCTTTAAATGTCAGTTTAGATGACCTGACTACTTTATAATGCTAGATATTTAATGCAGCGACGTCTGTTGTACTTTTGAATGTCAAATAAATTGTTATGAATTTGCTTAATTAAAGCCAGACCATGTATAGTTCACATCTAGTCTGAGCTGGAATGAAACATATGTACATGTGGTATGTTATAATTTACTTTACGGAAAGCCTGGTAACAATCACACTTCCTGACTGTTCCCATAAATTGAGAGTCCGAGTTGGAGTGACATGAAATTACATTTCAACAAGTGAAGCTTAAAAAAAAAAAAAACACCACACAAGTGGGTATATAATATGTTCTAAAGGAGGCTCATTACAAATGTGTCTCCACACGCTGCCAGCCACTGCCTCAGCATCCAGACGGTACATGGCTTTTCCATTTAGTCAATTAAAAAACATCAGCCTGGTGGGACAGAGTTGTTCAGGAGCAAACCTGACGGAGTTGTGGGAGGAGGTATGCCAAGTCCAGTGTGAATTCCAGCTCCTCTTCTCTAATTTGTATTCAAAGTTTGGGAAAGCTGGCAGAGTGAAAACAAATCCATTAGCTACATGCCTATGGGCAGCATCTATGAGTCCTTGAACCCATATCGCCACGTGTTTGTGAATGTTTGTGTGTGTCACCGCCAGGCAACAGCTGCCCCTGTGAAAGATGCATTGGGACCGACTCCAAAAATACGTCTGCCTCAAATATTAATTTCAAGCGGCAGCCACGGAAGGTTGGCATATGACATGTGACATTTGCCAAAGTGACGCGCTCCCTTTGAGGGACAAAATCCTGACTTTGTCAAGCTGTGATGTGATGCGGTGGGAACTTTTGGGGACGAGACTTGGCACAGATTAGGCAGGGTCTGATGTTTTGTGTTTCGCATTATGTGTCGAGTTCATGCATGCGAGCAGACTCGATCGAAACAAAAAAGCTAAGCTAAAGCACTCACGCATGTAATACACTCCCAACACACATATAGCCAAAATCAAGGATGGACTTGCTCGCTATATGTTATGCATTATATATGCTTGTATGTGTCTTGGAGGTTGAAAAGTAACAGACAGCTTTGAACGAGGCGTATTTTCAATAACTTGCGTCACCATGGTAGGAGAAAGGGGAATAGGATTTCTCCAGCTCATCATCTGCTTCAATCAGCAGCTCTCTTGGGAGGTGATGTTCTTCCTCCATCAGGAGAGGCCAACATGGGGAGAGAAGCCCAGCCTGTGATGATGGCCTGCTGGGAGATGGGGGTGTACAAAGGGAGCTGCTGCGAGGTGAAAACCTCTAACCACAACAGGAGAGAGGGGAGAAGAGGGTTTATGTGGAGCAGAAGAGAGTTCAACCAAAAACCACATGAAAAAATAGAAAAGGAAGCAATGTTGATTTTGTCAACAAAGACACATACAAAAATGTTAGGTAACTAAAGACTTTTAGAGACTTTTAGACTATAACTTTTTTTTTTTTTTTTCGATTTTGTAAAAAATAGATTAATAAATTAATTAATAATTTTCAATAATATTTTATCCAAAAGAGAAAATGAAACATTCAGGTGCCTGCATGTGCTCACTGGCTTAGATATACATATCCAAGGTTGTCAAGGCAAATTTTCTTTCAAGGTTTTCACAGTGTTTGAAGATGGAACTTCAGAGATTATTAAGCAGCTTTCATGAATATCTCTCAATTTGCTGAAGGTCATACAAAGGTCCAAACAATGTTTGCTCTGAACACATGAACACTTGCTTGCTCAGCTCCCAAAGTCACTTTGCTGAGTTTTCTTTCCCCTTGACTGCTGGGGAATAACTGTAATAGTATAAATGTAATTTGTGAATTTAAATGTGGGTTTGCAACACAACATAATTTTAAAACAGCTATTGAGATATTGACTTGCTCAACACATCTTACAAAGAGACGAGTTCTTCTTTTGAGGATCTAATGAGAGGAAAAAAATGTTTAAAGATATGTTTATTATTTCAACTTACTGTTATTCAATTTAAGGTTTGGTTTGGGGCAAAGCAGTCAGCATTCAGGCAAAGAAAGAGGAAAAAGTTTACCTAATTTTCATTCAACAGGGCCTTTTAAGGCAATGGCAAAATCAAAAATTTTGAACAAAAATGACATTTAACAAAAAGACAGAATCACTCAGTGTAGGTGTTTGTCCAGAGGTACTGTCATCCATGTTCAGGTGGCAGAAGATTCACATGAAGATTCATTCATTCATTCATTTAGCAAAACATGTTTTACTCTCTGTGTTTATAGGTTCAAATATGCAAAATAATAACCAATGATATTTTTTTACACCTTATTAGATTTGTTTCATCAGCATACCATTATTATTAAAGATTTAAACACTTTACATTAAGGTTTAATTAAATTTGGTTCACTTAGATATCATGAACTGACAAAGAATAAGCATTTATTAATCTAGGCTATGTTTATTTATAAATATACTGCTGTTCATTTGTTAATTAATGTTCATTCAATACAATAATTTACACAACTTAAACTGCTGAAAATGTGTTAGCACCCATCTATTATCCAAACCACTTGTCCTATAGGGTCGCGGGGGAAATTTATTAGCCTTAGTCAAAATGAATATTATTAATTAATGCTGTAAAAGTACAGTTCAAAGTTACTTCACAATACTTAATCAATTAAAACATAATGCTGGAAAAAAAATCTGAAGAGGAAAAAAAGGAGTGCTAACAAAATTAACCAGTTAGTGTTAGGCCACAACGGTCCATTTATAATGGAACATGACTGAAAATGACTCATGATTGAGTCAGTTCAGACACTGATTCAAACTAAGTTTTCAAAATGACTCACTAATGAGAACCTCAGAAGAGTCATTTGACTGTAAATTTTTACATTTTTCATTGTTTACACTGTTACACTGTCACGTGTGAAAAATCAAAACACATTAATTAAACTGAATATTAAATAAATAATATCATTTTTTTGACATAAATACAAATTTTCTTAAGTCTTGGGCCCCAAGTAAACCAAATTTCCATTACTGAATTAATTAATAACGCTTTTCAGATTGAACGTTTCGTTGTCGATAAAAATAAATGGCTAGTTTTAGCTTGATTGCATGCAGTGATGGCCTCAAGTTCACATTTCAGGGAAGGCTACAAAATGTGTGAAACTGTCACTAATATTTTGAAACAAAATTCAAGTACCCGTCCCGCTGTGGATGGCAGCAGCTGTAATTTTCTAAAACATATATTACCAAGATGATTCACAGGGTTACAGAATAATTAAATGACCCCTTCAAAAGTCCTATTCTGTTCAAATCCAAGTACACATTATTGGTCACATGCCTTGACCACGCTGGGCATCATTTGCTGAGCAACAACCAATCATCCACAGGAGTGCATTCGTCCAGACTCTAATGAACAGCTCTCAGTTCATGCAGGGAAAATAATAGCAGATCCTCTACAGGCATTGCACACTCACTGCAAATGTAATCTGCTAAACAATAGCACAGCATGGGAGAGCAAACGCAGTGTGTCATTCTTTTGGCTCCTCTATACTTAAAATGAGAAGTCAAGTGAACACTTTGAATACATGGTATAAAATGACACGGGGACCACCGACATTGCTCCGACATCTGCGAGCACTTCAGGGCCTGCTGGCCCATTAATAAATCCTTGTGTTATAAATGCTCATTAAGCTGTTGTGCTTGTGAAGGGGATGATTTCCATACTTTGTCATGAAATTTTGTACCTGATTTTAATTGTTTGCATTCAGGTTTAAACAAAACCCATAGAATAGAGCCCATATAGCAGCCCTTACTTCACTTTGATTGGTTGTAAGTGCTGCTATCTGCATAATGTCTGCTCTTTATGGTCGACTGGACGAAATGCAGTCATGGCATAAAATGCACAGATGTGCCTCTGTATTGCTCTATAATTAATAACATGGACATTTTAGTTGTTTTCAACCACTAATTACTACAATGCACGAAAACACTGTAAAAAAACAAACAAACAAAAAAAAAACGAAGCATTAATTTGACATCCAAACCTGAAATAAAGAAGACAAAGTAACGGGAGCAAGCCAGTTCAAGGTAATAAAAAAAATCCCCTTCTGGGTAATTAAAAACCCTGAGCCTCTTTGGGGTTATTTTACATCAATTGACTCTTGGCTGTACATTATCCTTTACATAAAAATCCAGCATTCAATTCTCTATAGTGCTGTAATCGGGGGTTCATG